>CM028349.1:40028565-40204565 GCA_016618105.1 Dendrobium huoshanense
ACTACCCTATTAAGCTTTTCATAAATAGTCAATTCAGGCTCGTCACTTTGAGGTTTAGATTTGTTACCCTCTTGGTCGCTATCTGAATCTAAAGTGAGATCAAACTTTGGAAGATGATTGATTTTTCTGTAGTCGAAAGCAATTCTAGCACCCCTCCTTCTTGGTTCTTCATCTGAACTTGTTTCAAGTTCGATGTACATTGGGGGATTTCTTTTTTCAATGGAAGCGCGGCCTCGACCGCGTGCCCTTTGAGCCATCCTCCCACCTCTTTGAGGTAGATTGATTGGAGGCCTAAAAACCACGCGCTCGACGTCGTCTTCACTATTAGAATCGTCTTCTTTTTTATTCTTGACTTTTTCTTTTCTCAATTTTTGAATTGCTTTCGAACTCTGATTTTCTGCCTTTTCCTCCTTAACGTTGATCTCTACCTTAGATTTGGTAGTGGACCCTTTGGGAACGTAGTACGCAGCATCCTCATAGATCCCGATCTCGTGAATAGAGAATGGTTGCAAATCACCCTTTATTTCAAACTCAATGCCATCCCGTTGGTACTTGATGCACTGATGCAGGGTGGAAGGAACCATCCTATACTCATGGATCCAAGGCCTACCTAGGAGCGCATTAAAGGACGTAGCCGAATCAATTATATGAAATTTTGCTTCAGTTTTCAACTCTCCTATCTCTAGAAGAAGTGTGATTGAACCTAAAGCCTTCTCGCCTTTTTCATTGAACCCGCGAAGCACTAACTTGTCGGTTGAGAGCTTGCTAGTATCAATTCTAAGGTATGCGAGAGTCTTTATATTCATCACGTTGACCGATGCACCCAGATCAACAAGAACTCTTGATAATTTGAACTTTCCCACATTTATAGTGATGTAGAGTGGGCGATTGTGGTCGGCAGTTCCAAGGAGTAGATCTTCATCGGAGAAGGTAACTCCTGGAATTTCTTTGAAGTACAAAGCTTCATCCTCAGAAGTTGAAGCGAGTTGAGCTAAGCAAATCTCAGGGTCGAGAAGTGCTTTAATTAAAGTCTCCATCATCTCTTTTGAAAGGATGAGGGCATCATAGATGCTCAACTTAGCAGGTAACTTCCTTAGGTGAGCTAAGACGTTGTAATCAACACTTGGAACATTAACATTAGGACCCGGTGGATTTGAAGGAGAGTTTGATTGTTGAGTAGAGACTTGAATCGGATCAGTGGAAACAACTTGTTTTCCTTTTCCTGTGGGGGAAGCCTAGGGGGTAAAACCTTGCCGCCACGTAGTTGTACTTGCACGATTTCATCGGAAGGACAGTCTACGGGGAGGTCTACGCTCTCCTCAGGCGGTTGATTGTCATTTTCTGAATGGGAATCTGAATCGGAAAAGTCTATCACGACGGGACTCCCTTGGAAATTAATTTCAGGGGTATCGCCATCTGATACGACATTAGATTCATCTTCCCCTTGAAGGGTCAAATCTGGAAAGCTGGGTTTTTGAACTTCTTGATTATCCCCAGCTGACTCCGGGTTATTTTCAACAGAAGAATCATTTAAAATTTCATTCTCAACGCTAATCATCAAAATATTCGCAGAAGGATCTTTCTTTTTATTCAATTTTTGACCCTTTGCCTTTGATGGGGCAAAGTAAAAGTCAGATAACTTAAGTGGGGCTAGTGGCTTTGAACCACCATCCACCACTTGTACAGATCTCTCATCAACAAATTTCCTCTCTACAAAATGTTCACTCTTTTTATTTAATACAGTAGTTCCTACAACTACAGGAGAGGAAATCGTCCCAACATCCTCCTGCGATGCCTCTAGCTCAACCTCCCAGATCGGGCCCCGGGCTCTCGTCGGTAACTATTGAGAAAGACGAAAAAATTGGTTAATCGACTTTTTAAATGCCCGGGATAGTGCTATATCCCAACCATCTTCAATGGACAAAGAAAGATTAGAAATTTTACCTGAAATGGATTTGACAGATCCCTGATCCGGATTAACCAAGTACTCATTTAAAATTATGATGTTACCTTGACGGAAGTTTTTCTCGAGCCAGTCCTTAAAGACTATACAGTCTTCGATTGTGTGGCCCAACATGCGATGGTAGGGGCAAAAGGTCGGATCGTCCTTTTTATTTGCCTCTTCCGGCTTTCTGGCCTCCGGCAATCGAAAATCTGGTTTCTTTAGAAGGCTCTTAAAAATTTTCTTCACCGACTCCCTTTTGAATGGATACGGACGAGCCAATCTCTCTTCAAAAGTGGGTTGGTAGTATTCTCTGGTAGGTTGAGAAGTTACCTGAAACGGTTGAGGTTTCTGAGTTTGTTGAACAACAGGGTTACTTGATTGAACATTGACCGGCTTCTTTCCCTTGTCGACTGCTGAAACCGTCGCTGTCTTTTTCTCAAAGGACTTCAACGGTTTACTAACCTTTTTATCTTCAGTAGAATCCTTCAAGAATGGCATTTTGGGAGCCTATTCTTGTAGATTACTAGCTTTGTTAAGAAGCTTTTCAAAGGTTTTAATTGTAAACCCCTTCAACAGAAAAACAATAGGCCCGTGAATATTCTTTAGAAGAATTTCCACTGCATGTTGCTCTTGCAGTTGGGGTTCACATTTCATCGAGAGGTTTCGCCACCTCAAGATGTAGTCGACTAAAGACTCGCCCGATTTTTGCTTTTCGATGACGAGATCACCAACGGTTACACGTTGTTGAGCTCCTGAGAATCTCTTCAAAAAGAGACCCTCGAGCTCTGTGAAAGTTTTTACAGAACCGTTCGGTAGATCTGCGTACCACTCAAAAGCAATACCGGACAAACTACTCACGAACTGACGAAAGAGTAGAGCATCCGACCCTCCTGCATTGCAACAGCTTGCTCGGAAATGGGCCAGATGCTGTCTTGGGTTTTCTAAGCCGCTAAAAATTTTGAAAGAAGGTGGCACAAAACCCTTAGGATAAGGAACCAAATCATATCCTCGGGGTAGGGTCTACCCTTTGGAATAGATACAGTTCCTTGTGAATGAGCTAAGGCCTCCCTTACCTGGGTTTCGATCATCTGACGAATATCTTTTTCTGGTGGAGGGGCGACTTCTGGAATCTTGAAACTAGAATCAGCCTTCCTGTTGTGCTCGCCCGTTGTGAGTACCGTGGGCTGCAACTGCTCGGGTTTAGATTGCTGTGCCTGGAACATCTGATTCTGCATTTGTTCTACCTTTAGCATTATCTCTTCGACCTTTCTTTCCAGACTCTTGATGTAATCATCTTTATCTCTCAGTTTAACAGAGGTATCAGAATCTGAGTCGATTGCCGCTGATTCTTCTTCTTTATCAGAGCGGTGTTTAGAAGGCTCAGCATCTTTAGTTGATGCTCGGGTCTCAACCATGTGGACATCTGCTACTGGTTCTTCCTCAACTAACAGATCATCTTCATCCGGATTGAATTCATCAACGGCCTTCTTCTTAAGAATATCTCTGATTTCTTGAACCACTTCCTCAACCGGCCTCCCATCTATTGCCTCAGCATAAATTGGCAGGTATCCATCGTAGTCCATCACTTGATCATACTCTTTTACATCTAGTTTATCAAAGATATTACTGATCTTAGCATCCTCTTCAGTGATTTCTTCACTAACCAGCTGATCTAACATCTCTTGATCAGGATCTTGGGTCATCTCCTCCCCTCCGACTGTCCCGGGGTCGGTAGTCGCAAGGGTGACATCCTCAGTAGGGTGAGGGACATCCATCTTAATTGGTGATGGAGAGGCTTGAACAGCTGGGGCTCCAACATCAACATGAATAGAGTCCTCACTTCCCTGAACTGGGAGTCTAGGGAGTTTAACTGGTATCTGAACTTGAGGTTCCCTGAATTGAATCCCAATGGATCTACTGAACTTCTTTCTTGCACATGATTCTTCTGGCGATATGGGCCTCTTGCCCTTAACATCAACTGGTTTCAGCTCTTTCAAGAATTCTTTAGACTTTGCAATCACTGGGGCCAGCTTTGACAGTTTCGAAGGTGGGGTCGGTGGTCTGCCACTAAAAGAGCGACTCTGGCCAGACCCGGTTAATACTATCTCCTCCGTCTTTGTAGACGGGAGGTGAGACACCCAGTGGTATCCATCCACCAAGACTGAAGACACAGGTTGTTTGACAAATTTCTTGTTTTTCCTCACTGGTTGAGGAGTCAAGTTCTTGGCTTCAGACTTTTCTTCCTTCAGAACTTCTTTCTCAAGCTTGTGTGAAATCACTCCCTTCAAGTGTTTCACATACTGTTCCTTAGTTTGCCCCACTTGAGCAGCACAAGTATGGATGATATTTCTAAGCATCCTGGTTTTCAGAATTTGCTTCTCCTTTGGGGTTCTCTTAACAGAATAGTCTACTGGGCTAGGCGGAGTGCTAGCTATCCGAGTAACTCTCTCCTCCCCTGCAGCAGCTGCGAGGGGGTGAAAATGACTCCCTTTAAGGAGTGGAGAAGAGGTAGGGATTGGCAGCTCCTCGGCAGCCTCAAGGTCGACTTTACTCAAGGCCTTCAGCTCGGCCACCTTCTTGGTCTTAGTGATTTTCTTTCTTAACCTCCTGAGGTAGTTCTTCTTGGAATTTTTAGTATCGTAAAGAGTCTCAGCGCTAGAAGATCCCTTCTCAAACACTGTCTTGGCTGCAGCGGCAGCTTCCAGTTTCTTTGCATCTTCGAGGAATTCTTTGGGCGCATTAGCGATATCTAGCGCTGACCACAGACTAGGAGGGGCATCATTCCCGGCTCCTATGACTAATTGAACTACAGGGGCATCTTTCTCGCCCTCGACAGCAAGGTCAACCAACGTGTTTCCATTGATCACCAGTCTAAGGGACTTAAACCCTATTCCAAACTGAATTGAGTTCTCGTAGACTAATTCTTCAATCAGCAAATCACGATCCATTGAAAACAACAGTTTGCCAGCCATTGCAGTTAATTTGATTTTCTGAGAATTGAGAAGGAGAAGATTTGAATTAGAAACTTGAATTTGAATTTTGAAAATAAATTTATATTTTATCGTATATATCGAGTTATAAGAGCTATAACCCGGTGTAAAACGATAGAATATAGAGTTTGATTTTGATTGAAATAGAGTTTGAATTGTCGTTGTATATATTCAACTACAGAAGGATTTTGTAGGAAAATATATAACAACGATAATCTGAATTTGATTTGGATGAATTTAGAGAAGATGTTTGAATTTGGAAATAATTGAGTTTTGGAAATTCAAAAATCCGGCAGCATTTCCCCTTATTTTTGGAACTCAATGTGTTGAATTTTCATTCAACAAAAGGTTCACAAATAAACGTCGGGAAAAACACTAAGAAGGCCTAACTCTTTCAATCTTTAAAGGATGAAATGTTAATGGCGAACTTGTACCAGATAGAGTTTAAAGGTTCGTTGTATATGTTAACTACGACGATCATCGTAGAAGAACATACAACAACGATAATCAATTTTGAAAAGATTTTAGAAAGAGTTTTGAAAACTCAAAAATTCGGCAGCATCTCCCCTTATTTTGGGACTCGAGGTGTTGGATATTCATCCAACAAAAGGTCCACATTAATTGGGAGATTTATTTGGAATTTACTTGACTCTTTCATTCTAGTTAGTGGACTAAGAATGAAATGTCACAGCTTAACTCTACCGATATAGTTGAATTTTAAAACGAACCCTAAAAGTGAGTGTTATGCTTGATCGTATATATCGAATTGAAATTGTTACAATTCAATATACAACGATACGATCATAACGATAATCTAGACGTTGGAAGGATCAAAACTCTATTAAAAGACTAGAATTTAGATTTTGAAAATTGAAGAGATTTTCTATAAGTTATATAACTTAGCATGCCACTAGTAGCCCGAGCACGCTAGTTTCTAAAATTTATAGAAAGGGATAGGCTTGACTCTTTCGCTCTACCAACCAAGTTGGAGGCAAAATGTCCAAGCCTAAATTTAGAGGGAGGCTTCCTACACTCACCTCTCTTTTAACATGTCTTAATTGAGTTGGCCACACTCACCCAAGAGAGAAATGGGAGAGGGACCAACGGAGAGAATGGTAGTCAAAACTACCGATAGAATAAAATTTATACCGCTATTAAAGATGGAGAGAGAGATCATCCCCAGCGGAGTCGCCATTTTTGTTTTGATTAAAAAAAATATTTATTTAAGTATATATAGTTTTGAAAAATATTTAATTATCTTTGGGAAGATTAAATTTTGAATTTTAGTTTTGAAATCTAACACAACATTAGGAACGATATATCATCCCAAACGAGAGAATATCATTCACTAATTGGTTCAAATTTCAAAATTTTAAAGTTATCCAAATTATTGTAGTCAAATTCAAAATTGTTTGGCTATGTTAATCTGGATGAAAGATTATTAATTTCATAATCAAATCCACGATAATAATTGATATACCTTTCCAAAGAAAGGAGATATCAATCATTATCGATCGTTTGAAAATGACGATAATGATCGTTGTATTTTAAATTTACCAAAAATGATTATTATAGATTTTGAAAGATTTTGATTTTGAAAATTAGATCTGGGTTACTAAATCTCCTACGAGCGTAAGCCCTCGTAGTTAATTACATCGTAAAGAAATTAGAATTTCCCTACGAAAACTCTCGATTAAAATAGCGGTATAAGTTTCATTTTGGATTTTCAAAGATCGATATCAAAGAAAGAAAAAGGTTAGAATTTTCAATCGGGATTGGATCAAGGTTGAACACTTATTTCTGGAGTCAAAGGAAGAAGGGTAAGAGGTGTTTTGAGATTCTGAATTACTTCAGAAACACCTCAGCCTATCCTAAGTGTTGGGCTTGAATTTGATTGAAAATGATTTAAGTTTGAATTTAAATATTAATGGCTTGAGGTTAATTTTAAGACTTACTTAATTATTTGTTGGATATCACCTTTGTTTCACACCGAGGCCGTGAAGTTTATTTCACCTTCCTTGGGGCTAAGTTAATAGCCTCGTAGGCCTGGGTTACCCAGTGGTACCCGATATAATTAAGTATTTTATGTTGATTAAGGCTTAAGAATTAATGAATTTTATTAGAAATGTTTGGTTGCTGAATTTTAAAATTGATTAATTCAAGTTTGTCATTAATCGATTCGTGGCGTTGTGCCACCAGGCTCGAGGAACCAGCCTCCTTAGGACACTTAGCCCCGCAGCCCGGAGTAGTCCAGCCGATAAACCAAATTAATGTAGTTAAATTAAAGATTTTAAAAGGTTAGATAATTAGTAATTAATCTATTTTTAAGGTTTCACACCCCTTGAAATCCATTCGTGGCGTTGTGCCACCAGGCTCGAGGAACCAGCCTCCTTAGGACACTTAGCCCCGCAGCCCGGAGTAGTCCAGCCAATAAAATTCATCTTTAGGATGGTTGTTGCATTTTAAAAGGTTTGTTGAATGTTTTAAACATTAAGTTAACATTTTCTGGAATTTTGGAATAATTTTGAATTTTATGAATATTTTAATCATTTAATTAAGGGGTTGAAAATTGACTTTTGATTAAGAGTGTTTTATGGAAAGTTAACATTTTATTAAAATACTAGACCTTACTACGATCAGTTAGAAGGTAAGTACATTGAAATCAGATTTTTCTGCATTTTATTACGAATGTTTGAAGTTTTGAACTAGTTTTGACTTAAAGTTGACCAGTTTGTTGACTTTTTGAACTTGATGTCTTTCTGGAATTTTAACATTTTTAATAAATATTAGGCATTATTAGGTGTTGAATTCAAGTGAGTTTGTTCAATTTTGATTTTTCTTGAATTAGTTATGAATATTTGAAGTTTAAGGTATTTAATGAATTTTTGAAATTGCTTAATTAGAAGGTCTTTTTTATGATTTTCCTCCAAATGAATCCCAAACTCCTTGAAATCAACTCCAAAGGTCAGAAATGACCTAAGGAGAGATTCCCAAGTGTTTGGGAAATTTTTGGAAATTTTAATATTTTTTAATTAATTAAATGAATTAAATATTGATTTTCACTTAAAATTAGATTAAGGTTCAGATTGCTGTCAATTCAATTGGATTTTAATTTTCATGAGTTAAGGATTGAATTCTGGTCAGTTAGAGGTCTTAATCATATTTTTTGGGTTTAAATTGAGTTTATTATATTTTCTGGAAGTTTTAAAGGCTTAATTAGGGTTTAAACTTAAGAAAATTAATTAGGGGCCTTAACGGCTTCAAAAATTAGTGAAAATTTTTCCTAAGGCTGAGAGTGTCACTAAGTTTAAATGGTTCAAATTTCAAGTTCAAGTAAAGTGTATCCTAATTATAATGAATTTTCAAAGTTCTCTAATCAAAGTCCTTAATTTTTGTCCTTAATTGTGTCACTAGGTTCACTAGGTTTGAATCAAGATTTTCACTAACCCTTTGACCAAGCATGAAGTAGACACACAATATCAACCAATTCCTAGATTTAAGAGAGCCTTAGACTAAGTGCAAGTGTGTGCTTCCCTAAACATATATGGGTTAACATTAATTGAAATGACTAATGATGTGATTAGTGAATAATTAATTAAAACATAGTTATTCACTAATCAATTCCCCATAAATTCCATTCAAATGCCTAAATCTATGTTTAAAGTTTCAAGGTGGGGTTCAAGGTCTAAATGTATATAGGTTTTTTTTTAAAATAGTTTTAAAATGTATATATATATATATAAAGTAATTCAAAATATTATCAAGCTAAAATATTTTTAAATATTGAGAGATCCACTGATTTTTTTTAATCACTTGGAAATAATTTTTTTTTAAATATTTAATTAAATATTAATTCAATATTAAACGTATTCAAATAATTAGAATCAATAAAAATAAAATTGAGCTTTAAATATTGAAATAGTTTTTTTTAAAAAAAAAAATTAAAATTAAAATACATATCTGTATTTTAAATATCAACATATATTTTAAAGTAAACCCTTTTTTTTAATTTTCATTAAACATGTAATATTGTTTTAATTAAATATTAACTTAAATTAATCAATATTTAAAATATTTTAAAAGATATTAATATTTTAATTTAAGATTAATTTTAAATTACCACTTTTAATTTACTGATAATATTTATATAAAATAAATATTTTTATAATTTTAAAATAATTTTATACTAATTTAAAAGAATTCTGTAATTAAAAAGGATTTAAAACTCATTTTAAAACATTTTTTTTTTAAAGACGGCGGCTCCACGTGGCGTCTCCGGGTTCGTCCAGCAACCTCGGCGGCGGCGGCTCCACGCGTCAACCGCGGATGGCTTCACGCGGTTTCAACTTATCCACGTAAGCCCGCGTTTCTGACCGTCGGATCGAGGCGGATTACACGAACGGCAGGGATTGAATCCCGTCGTTTGATCTCAGTTAGGAGAGATCAGACGGTGCACAGTCAATCCCGCTGTTCTGGATGGAACGCCCAGATCTAGCCGGACAAAAAACGAAACCGCAGGATCGAATACACGTTAGACCCTGCGACCGAATGACTTAATCGGAGCTGTTGATCGGGAGATCAACGGCCCAAAAAAAACGTACAGTTCAGGCGCAGTTCGTCCGAAGCCCTAAAAAGGTTTTTGAGCTCGTTCGATCGATATAGTTAATGAAATAACTTGAAATTTTAAACAGGGATTAAGGTGATGAACATAAGCAATGGGGAACCAATTTTTTAGCACAATATTCACTAAACAAAACGCTATTTAAACTAGGTGTCTTAAACTAGGGTTAGAGTTTTACAGCGATTCAAAGGACGGTTTGGACCGTTTTTGGATTCTCTGAACTTGTAGACTGTCCACGTTTATTTGTCCTGTTGAATCCACGCTCCAATGCTCCACGAATCTCCTTGTAAAAGCCTTGGACCGATTGAAGCTTGAGTTCGCCGGAAGATCGTCGGCCACCGCTTTGACCGGCCGGATTTGAGTGGGGATGAGTTGGGAAATGTCTGGGGAGCTCAATGGAACAGGGGGCTGGGCTTGAGAGAGCTTAAGTGGAGAGAGAGGGTTAGGGTTAGAATGAGAGGCATTAGGCCCTCTTTTCCCTATTCAAACGTCCCCAAGCCAAATGGATGGCTGGGATGCATCAGGGGGCTCTCCCTGATGAGGGACAAGTGTCCCAAGCCATCAGGTGGCAGGGAGAAAGGTTGGGAAAGGCCCTCCAACCATTGGCCAAGCTAAGGGAGGTGGGGGGGACCACTGCCATTTGAGGCTAAACCAGGGCCTGATCTTTGTTAGGGGAGCTCTGAGTGAGCTTTAAACCAAAAAGGGGGGTCGGCCTAAAGCAGCCCCAATGGAGGAAAAGAGGTTTAGCACATGATGGTGCTCCCTTTAAGAGGTTTAAATGAGGGTTTGACAATATTGACCAGTCAACTGGTCAAAGGAGGCTGAGGTGGCAGGTGAGGGAAAGTTTAGAATTGCTGGAATGGATTGGTGGGGAATGGGCTAGCTTGGATCAAGCCATTTGAGGCATTTAAGCCTCTTAAGGAGGTTTGTTGACTATGTTGACCAGTCAACTGGTTGACCAAGGGTGAGGTGGCAACCAAGGTGATTTAGGAGATTGATTATGAAGCATAGAAAGGGTTTGACAAAGAATTGAGTGGATTTGGAATTTAATTCAAAGTGGAGGCCTTAAGGGTTGGTTCGGTCAAACTAGGTTGACTGAGTCAACCCGGTTGACCCAGGATGTGGGTTTGATCCAGGTGGGTTTGATACAATATTTGAAGCTTAGTAAAGCTGATTCCATGGTTAAATGGTTCATTTAGGTCAAAAGGGCTTAATGTAACGACCCCAAGATCTAACTTAGAAAGAATTTCAATCAATTACTCCAACAATTTACCAGAGTTATCTAAAACCATCTTTAAGCAATCTATCAAACATCTAAAAAATTTAAACATCAATATAAAAGTCGATTCATATCTCAAAACATCATGTACAATACTCAGGAACTACACTATCAATACAAGAAAGGAAACTATCCTGTCCTGAGTACAAAAGAATCATCAATCGACCAAAAGAACTAAAACCTGAAGATCTGGATCAATTCCTATCTCCTGCTCCCGAGCCCTGACCTGAAAATATCAACCACATATAATGAGCTTTACAAAGCCCAGCAGGTCACCTAATACCTATAACTGAAATCAAAGCACGGCGATGCTATCAATATGCATGTCAATCTATCCATCCGAATTAGTCAATGGTCAATGAGTCTATGCAGCGGAAATCAATAGTCAATAAAACCAGTCAATGCAGCGGCAGGCAAATCGATAAGTCAACTCAATCAATCAATATCCGTCAATCAAATCGATACTGTCGAATCAATACAATCTATTCAGTGAAATCGATCGAGGAAAGCAATACGAACCAATGAATCTACGAAGTAGTCAATACAATACATAAATAGTAGGCAGTAATACAATGAATCTATAGGCAGTAGTACGATGTCCATGTTCATGCTATCAATGCAATATCTATATCTATCTATGTCCATATCAATGCTCAGTAGTCAATCGATGAAATTAATAGAATCCGTACGATACAGTAAATCCGATCAAATCAATAAAGCAGAAATCGATAAAGCAACAAATCCGTAAATCGATACAGTAAACATGCAATTCAATACTATATACTGAACAAGTACAATCTACTGGCAATGTTGCTGTTGTAGAATCCATATTGCTGTTGTAGATATCATTTACATTGGTTCAATCAATAAGAGTCGTCACTCTTTTCGCCCGTCGGCATATCAATAAACTCCTTATGTCTCCCTTCAATATATCAATAATCAATGTTTAAAGGAAAGCCCGTCGGCCCACCATCCTGTACAGGTATCAATATCAATCTCCAACCAATGTTCAACCAGGTTCCACTTGCGATCAGTATCAATAGTCAATTCAATCAATAAGAAATTCAATAGTCAATATTAAAGCAATCATATCAATAGTCATATGCAGATCAATTCAATCTATCAATTCCAGACAAATCAGAAATCGTACGAAAATCGGGCAGAGTAACGGCAGTCGGTCAAATTTACACAAAATCCTGCAAAAAGACACAAATTCCAAATTCTTCCAAATTACAATAGAACATTCACAACGTCAATATAAGCCTATCAATCTATAGAATCCAAATCAAATCAAGTCCTGATAATTTTCTATTCAATTAAAATCGCGTAGAATCAATTCCGATAGGTGAAATCTTCGTAGAATACAGTCAAATCGTGTACAATAGTCATATCTATAACATACTAAAAGTTGTGCGGTGAAAGTCGTGTCAAATCAAAATCACGTCCAAAAGTAGACTACGAAAACACATAACGGTGCACAACTCGATCAAAACACAATATCTTTGAAAACAGAAACAGGGTTCGGAGTCCTTACCACGAGATCTTCTCTTTTCCCAACAGCGGCGTCGGACGAAAAGCGCTCCGCGGTCTCCGAAAACCAGCTTTTCTCTTTTTCCCTTTCTCTTTCTCTCTCCTCAAAATATCTGAAATTAAAAATCTGATTTTCTCTCTCCTCAAAACGAGCTCATTTCCTTATATCATACTCAGATCGGCCTTTCCGATCGCAGGATCGTCCCGGGACGATCAGACCAAATCCTGATCGTCCTGGACAGTTCCCAGGGCTGTTGTCTGGCCGATCATTTCTACAGTACAGATCGGCCTGGACGATCTCAACATCGTCCCGGACGATCTGTACAGAAATCCTTCCAGAAAACACTCCAGAAATCAGTTGTTTTCAATACACTGATCGGCCTGGACGATCTCAACATCGTCCTGGCCGATTCTGGGAGGAAAATCCAATTCAGAGAGGAACAGTAAGGGAACGAGATCTTACAATCTCCCCACCTTAGAAAAATGTCGTCCCGACATTTCCCTACAGGTACGAAGCAAAACAAACAACGCAAAACAAACTGATCGAAATCCAAATCCAAAACAAAACTCGTCGAAATCCATACAGAACACACAATGCAATCAATCAAATGTCAATATGCAATGTTCATATGTCAATATCAATCGGTTAGTCAAATCAATCTTACCAGTAGAACTTTCTGGTCATTGCTGATCTTCACGATGCTGTAAACTCTGTAGACTGTAGATGCGCGGCACCACTGGAGGTCGTGGCGCAACTGTCTCCCTCTGATCTCTGACAGTCCTATCATCCATCCTGTTCCCTGATCTCTCACTGTAGGCCCTCGAGCCAACAGTCCTCTGCTGTCCTGTACCCGTGCCAGAATCAGTCCTTCCACCCAGTCCTTTCTGAGAACAATCTGCTGCTCTGTGTCCTTGCTGTCCACAGTGAAAACACTATCCCGTCAATAGGTAGCACTGACCTGCATGTCGTCTACCACAGTGAATGCACGTGCCAGAACCGCCAGACGATACTATCGATGCTGATCGTGATGCAGATCCCGATGCAGATCCCTTCGAACCCTCATACTTGCTTCTCTTCTCTCTATCTCTGTCTCTACCAGAATCATCTCGTCGTACCTCATCTCTCCTCCTCCTGGTATCCTCGTACCTCAATACTTGTGTCGCCAAGTCAATTTCTATCAATCGGGCTCGCTCCACTAGCTCAGAAAACTCATGGATCCGAAAAGGTACTAGTGGATGCCTCAGCTCTCTGTTCAATCCGTACAGGAATCTATAACACTTTTCTTCAGCAGTAGGAATCAGATGAGCAGCGTACCTCGCAAGTGCAGTAAACTCGGCCTCGTACTGCATCACTGACTTGCGGCCTTGCTCCAATCTCATGAAAGCTTCCTGCATCTGTCGCTGAGCTGACGGTGGTACAAACCACATCCTAAACACTGCAGTGAACTCATCCCAGGTGATCTCAGCATTAGTCTTCCCCTGAAATTTCTCTCTATGCTGTCCAATCCACCATCTCTCCGCTTCTCCTTCAAACAGGAACACAGCTAATGGTACTTTTCTATTCCCCGGACACTGCATGCTGTCAAAAATCTTTTCCACTCTCAGGATCCAATCCTCAGCAGCCTGTGGTCCCACAGCCCCTTTGAACAACGGAGGCTTCAGCTTGTGGAACATCTGCAAGTGTCTGTCTACCTCTTCTTCCTTACTCCCACTCATCTTGCTCTGGGCATCCCCCATAACATGTGCAATTGCAGTAGCCAACTGCATCATACTCTCTGAAGGTACTGGAGCTGCGCTGTGTTGCTCATTTGGTACACTGGATTCTGCTGGAGGATCCATATCTTTTCACCTGCACAATTCAAAACAAATGATACACACATGCAATGATGTATGCCAATGAAGCTCTTAAAGCTACCCAATCTACCCAATCTCTCAATCCAAACCTACAACTCTGGTAACAATCCATTCTTCCAATAACACTGCTCTGATACCAACTTGTAACGACCCCAAGATCTAACTTGGAAAGAATGTCAATCAATTACTCCA
The DNA here is from genome assembly GCA_016618105.1 of Dendrobium huoshanense. Lineage (NCBI taxonomy): Eukaryota > Viridiplantae > Streptophyta > Magnoliopsida > Asparagales > Orchidaceae > Dendrobium > Dendrobium huoshanense. The sequence goes on from CM028349.1 coordinate 40,042,977, forward strand.
ACAATTTACTAGAGTTATCTAAAACCATCTTTAAGCAATCTATCAAACATCTAAAAAATTTAAACATCAATATAACAGTCGATTCATATCTCAAAACATCATGTACAATACTCAGGAACTACACTATCAATACAAGAAAGGAAACTATCCTGTCCTGAGTACAAAAGAATCATCAATCGACCAAAAGAACTAAAACCTGAAGATCTGGATCAATTCCTATCTCCTGCTCCCGAGCCCTAACCTGAAAATATCAACCACATATAATGAGCTTTACAAAGCCCAGCAGGTCACCTAATACCTATAACTGAAATCAAAGCACGGCGATGCTATCAATATGCATGTCAATCTATCCATCCGAATCAGTCAATGGTCAATGAGTCTATGCAGCGGAAATCAATAGTCAATAAAACCAGTCAATGCAGCGGCAGGCAAATCGATAAGTCAACTCAATCAATCAATATCCGTCAATCAAATCGATACTGTCGAATCAATACAATCTATTCAGTGAAATCAATCGAGGAAAGCAATACGAACCAATGAATCTACGAAGTAGTTAATACAATACAGAAACAGTAGGCAGTAATATAATGAATCTATAGGCAGTAGTACGATGTCCATGTTCATGCTATCAATGCAATATCTATATCTATCTATGTCCATATCAATGCTCAGTAGTCAATCGATGAAATCAATAGAATCCGTACGATACAGTAAATCCGATCAAATCAATAAAGCAGAAATCGATAAAGCAACAAATCCGTAAATCGATACAGTAAACATGCAATTCAATACTATATACTGAACAAGTACAATCTACTGGCTATGTTGCTGTTCTAGAATCCATATTGCTGTTGTAGATATCATTTACATTGGTTCAATCAATAAGAGTCGTCACTCTTTTCGCCCGTCGGCATATCAATAAACTCCTTATGTCTCCCTTCAATATATCAATAATCAATATTTAAAGGAAAGCCCGTCGGCCCACCATCCTGTACAGGTATCAATATCAATCTCCAACCAATGTTCAACCAGGTTCCACTTGCGATCAGTATCAATAGTCAATTCAATCAATAAGAAATTCAATAGTCAATATTAAAGCAATCATATCAATAGTCATATGCAGATCAATTCAATCTATCAATTCCAGACAAATCAGAAATCGTACGAAAATCGGGCAGAGTAACGGCAGTCGGTCAAATTTACACAAAATCCTGCAAAAAGACACAAATTCCAAATTCTTCCAAATTACAATAGAACGTTCACAACGTCAATATAAGCCTATCAATCTATAGAATCCAAATCAAATCAAGTCTTGATAATTTTCTATTCAATTAAAATCGCGTAGAATCAATTCCGACCGGTGAAATCTTCGTAGAATACAGTCAAATCGTGTACAATAGTCATATCTATAACATACTAAAAGTTGTGCGGTGAAAGTCGTGTCAAATCAAAATCACGTCCAAAAGTAGACTACGAAAACACAAAACGGTGCACAACTCGATCAAAACACAATATCTTCGAAAACAGAAACAGGGTTCGGAGTCCTTACCACGAGATCTTCTCTTTTCCCAACAGCGGCGTCGGACGAAAAGCGCTTCGCGGTCTCCGAAAACCAGTTTTTCTCTTTTTCCCTTTCTCTTTCTCTCTCCTCAAAATATCTGAAATTAAAAATCTGATTTTCTCTCTCCTCAAAACGAGCTCATTTCCTTATATCATACTCAGATCGGCCTGGCCGATCGCAGGATCGTCCCGGGACGATCAGACCAAATCCTGATCGTCCTGGACAGTTCCCAGGGCTGTTGTCTGGCCGATCATTTCTACAGTACAGATCGGCCTGGACGATCTCAACATCGTCCCGGACGATCTGTACAGAAATCCTTCCAGAAAACACTCCAGAAATCAGCCGTTTTCAATACACTGATCGGCCTGGACGATCTCAACATCGTCCTGGCCGATTTTGTGAGGAAAATCTAATTCAGAGAGGAACAGTAAGGGAACGAGATCTTACACTTAATGGGCCCTTAATGGGCCCTTAAGCCAAAATTAGTTGACTTGGTCAACCGGCTGGGTCCAGGATCTGGAAACGGGTTCAACAGATTTCTAATGACATTTCAAGACTAATGGAAGTGGTTCCATAGCCTGGAGAGGTCATTTGGGTCAAAAGGTCTATTTGGATCCTTAAAGGGTCATTTGGGTCAACTGAGTTGACTTGGTCAACCAGGTTGACCCAGGACTTGGAAATGGGTCAAACAGGTTTCAAATGATGTTTCAAGACCAATGGAAGTGGTTCCATGGCCTGGAGAGGTCATTTGGGTCAAAAGGCCTATTTGGATCCTTAAAGGGTCGTTTGGGTCAACTGAGTTGACTTGGTCAACCAGGTTGACCCAGGACCTGGAAATGGGTCCAACAGGTTTGGTTTGACATTTGAAACTTGCTGGAAGTGGTTGCGTTCAATTCGGAGTTCATTTGGTTTAAAATCACCATTTGAGCCCCTATAGGGGTATTTTGGTCATTTTGACCCCTGGTCAACTGGGGGCCAAAATGGATCAACCAAAATGCAGTTTAATGTTCAGTGAGTCATAATTAAGGGTCTGGAAGTGATTAGAGGCTTTGAAGAGAGCTCTAAGGTCAAAATCCACTGGATGGCAGATCCAGTGGCATAGGCCGTAAATATTTGAAGGTTTTGCAACCTATGGATTTTGATTAAGTTTCTGGGGTTAAAGACCTCAGAATGGGCTCAAATTTGGACGGTTGCCTCCAGAGACATGTCCCGTCAGTATGCAACTGACGGACTCTGAATCGGAGGTCAATTGATTGATTTTGAAGTGTTTGAAAATTTGCTGAAAAAGGCTTTTAGGACTTGGCCTTTTAGCATTGGATTTGGGTCTGGATTCTAGATTTGAACTGTATTTTGAGTTTGAAAGTGTGGATCTGATCATAGGGTCTGGATTGATCTGGAAATTGAATTGATTTGGGGTCGAGATTGGCCCAAGTGACCTCATACAAAAATGAGGTCAACACTCCTTTGTTTATGTTGCTTCTTCCCTTTATATTAGGAAAGTTTTATGGGACCCGCTTATGAATTTTAATAGTCTCTGTCAATTACCATGGATGGTTGGAGGTGACTTTAATGCTATTACTACTCCTTCTGAGAGGAGTGGAGGGTCGCCTCCATCTCATTGTTCTATGTCTGATTTTAATAACATGATCTTATGTTGCAACTTGATTGATATTGGGTTTGCTGGTAATAATTTCACTTGGAATAGAGGCCACTTATGGCAAAGGCTTAATCGTATTCTTTTTAATGATTTGTGGCTCAATGCCTTTTATTCCACTACTGTGCTGCATCTTAGTAGAACCTTGTCGGATCACTCTCCTTTGCTTCTTAACATTAACAATAAACATATTAATGCTCCTTCTCAATTCAGGTTTTAGAATATGTGGTTACTTAACAACACCTTCTTTGAGGTTGTTAAGTATAATTGGCAAGCTCCCCTTCATCCTGACAACTCCTTTGTTGGCATGAAAAGGTTTTGGTTCAAGCTTATGAGATTGAAACAAGTTCTCAATTGGTGGAATTGTAATGTTTTTAGAAATATTTTCACTAATATTCTGCAAGCTGAGCAATGTGTGGCTTTCAATGAAAACTTATGCCAAATTGATCCTTCTGATGTTAATTTTTTGTTGCTTAATCAATCTAAACTTGATCTTTTTAACTTTCAAGCTCATGAAGAGATTTTTTGGAAGCAGAAAATTGCTCCTAAGCACTTGGTTGAGGGTGATAGTAACACTAAGTACTTTCATGCCTTAACTAAGAGAAAAAGGGCTAAGAATAGTATTACCAACATTCAAAGAGAGGATGGTTCATTTTCTAATGATACTATTGAGATTGTTAATCTAGTTGTTAGTCATTTTAAAAACCATTTTAAATAAAGTTTTTAATCCTATTCAGGCCATGGATCACTCTTTTATTCGCAACCTTATTTCTAATGAGGATAATATTTTCCTTTCTTCTCCTCCTTCCTTTGAGGAAGTTAAAGATACTATTTTTGGTATGAATAATGATTCTATTGCGGGTCCTGATGGTTACACGACTCTTTTCTTTCAAAATGTTGGCATATTATTTATGATGATATCTTTTTGGCTTCTTTAGATTTTTTTGCGTGAAATCCTATTCCTAAATTCTTTATGTCCACTTCTCTTGTGCTTATTCTTAAATGTACTTCTATTCAAACATGGAATGATTTTAGGCCTATCAGTCTTTGTACTTTTTTTAATAAATTGATATCTAAGATTATTTCGAATCCATTATCTTCTATGTTGCCTAAAATTATCTCTCCTTTTTAAATGGGCTTTGTTAAAGGTAGGGCTATTACGGATAATATTCTTTTGACTCAAGAATTAACTCATGATTTAGATGTCAAGGTTAAAGGGGGTAATATGATTTTGAAGCTTGATATTGCCAAGGCTTATAACAACATTAGTTAGAATTTCATTTACTTTGTGCTTGACCTTTTTGGCTTTAACACTACCTTTATTAACCTTATTAAAAATTGTGTTGAAATATTCATTTTTCTATTATTTTGAATGGTTCTAACCACGACTTTTTCAACTCCTCCCATGGTTTAAGACAGGGTGATCCTATTTCACCTACTCTCTTTATCATTAAGGCTGAATTTCTGTCTAGGAGTATGTCCAATTTATTTAAACTTAATCCTAGCCTATATTATAGAAGTATGGGAGGCTTTTATTTATCTCATTTATGTTTTGTTGATGATTTCATTGTTTTTACTAATGCTATTATTAATAGAATTCAAAAAATCATGGCTTTTTTCAATCATTTTGAGTTAGTTAGTGGCCTCTCTTTTAGTAAAAATAAATGTTCTTTTATTACTTCTAAAAGGATTCCCAATGATCGTATTCGTACTATTAAAGATACTACTGGCTTTACTCACTCGAACTTGCCTATCAAGTATCTTGGTGTTCCCTTGTTCAAAGGTAGAAAACAAACCTTCTTATTTGATGATCTTATTGCCTCTGTTCATAACAAACTTTTATCGTGGGATTCTAATTTTCTTAGTTTTGGTGGTCGGATTACTTTAATTAAAAATGTGCTTTGTGCTTTACCTGTTTATGTGTTTCAGACTATATTTCCTACTCAAACTGTTTGTAATAGGATTCATAAGATTATTAATAAGTTTTTATGGAAGGGTACTCTCTCTTCTTCTAAAATTACATGGTCATCTTGGCAAAAATGTATTGGTGTGTTGGATGAAGGTGATCTTGGTTGCAAGTCCCTTTCTGATATTGCTAAGGCCTTTTCTTTTAAACTTTGGTTTAAGTTGTGCTCTAAAGAGAATCTCTGGTCTAAATTTATGATTTCTAAATATTGTGTGGCTAATCACCCTACCATTATTTCCTCTAAAATGGGTGACTCTAAAGTTTGGAAAAGATTGTGTAAGATAAAATGGGAGATGGAGCCTTTTATTTCATGGGGGCTTGGTGATGGCAACATCTTTTTCTGGCAAGATAAATGGCTTGGTAAGGACTCTATTGACTCCATTTTGCACTCTACTTCTTCTGATTCTGTTAAAGTTAATTTTTTCTTTAAGGAGCACGATTGGGATTATGAGAAATAATCTAAGTGTATCCCTGATTGCGTTATTTCGAGAATTCTTAACTTGCTTATAAATTTCAATTCTAAAGATATTATTTTGTGTGCTTTTTCTAATGATGGGGAATTTCATATTAAGAATGCTTGGCATTCTTTTAGAATTAAAGGTAACATGGATAAGATCTTTGCTAACATTTGGTACAAGAGCATACCCTCTACAGTTTCTATTTTTCTTTGGAGAGTTCTTCATAAATTTATTCCTACGGAAGACAACCTCATTAAAAAGGGTTTCATTCTTGCTTCGAAATGCCAATGTTGTTTTCATACTGAAAACATGCATCATGTGTTCGTCTCTGGTCCTGTGGCTATCAGAACTTGGGTCTACTTTGATAATTTATTTTAATTAAATAGTTTTAATGTGCATCTCCCTCTTAATGCTTTACTTAAGTCTTGGTTTATTGATATTAAAGGTCACATTCGCAATATTATCCCCTCCCTTATTTTGTGGTTTATTTGGCTGGAAAGAAATAACTTCTTATTCAATGGAGTTAGGATTAACCACCTCAATATTATCCAAATGGTTAAAGATAAGGTCTTATCTCTTGTGGCTGTCAATTTGATTACTATTAAAAGTTTTAAGAATTGCTTTCATATTACATCTTCTTTGGGGATTGGTTAGAAGAAGGCTCTTGCTGCTATCAATGTGATTTACTGGATTAAACCTCCTCCTACTATTTTTAAACTTAATATTGATGGCTATCATTCTGAGTATGGTGCTGGTTGTGGTGGTTTGATTAGGGATTCTAATGGCTAGTTGGTTATGGCTTTTACGGGGCCCGTTCAAAATGGTAATATTGATTTTGCTATTTGTATGGCCATTCTTTATGGTATCCAACTATGCATTCCTCTGAACTTAATTAATTTGGTTGTTAAGGTGGATTTGAGTTTTAACATCACTTGGTTTAAGGTTTTGGAGGAAGGGTGCTGTAGCCCGAATATTTTTTATGTTGTTAAGGAAATTAAGAAGTTGTAGGTTTTTATGAATACTTCTTTCACTCATATTGGTAAGGCTGGTAATGCTTCGGCTCTTTGGCTTGCTAATCATGGGTATAACTTGGGTTGTTTTACTGATTATATTAAAACTTCTATACCTGCTCAGCTTAAGGGTCTTCTATATCTTGATGCGTGTGGTTTCCCCTATGTTAACACTTAATTTTTTGGTTCTCCCTGTGCTGTTCTATTTTCTTGATTTTCTGTTTATTGGGAGCTACTTTGTTTTTTCTTCTCCTATTATGGGGGAGGGGTTTTCTATTTTTATTTGCTGGTGTATTCATAACTGGAAGCTTCTGGGCTGTTTCTTTGGTGTCTGTCTTTTGTATGGTGGCCTCTGTGAAGTTTTTGTTCTTGCGAATTTAGATGTGAGCGATGATTTCTGTGTGGATGCTGAGGGGTTGTCCCTTTGTTTCTCTCCTGCTTCGTGGGCTTGAGTGATTTTGTCGGGCTGCAGTCTTTGTGTGGTTGTTCTGTCTACTGGTTCTGTGCTATTCCCAGCCTCTCGAGATTGCAGCTTATGGACATTTTTCGGTGGTTTCTTGGATAGCCTTGCCTGAATGGTTTGTATAACTTGGATTGTTTGCTCGGGTATGTGGGGAGTTATTATCTTGCTGGTTACTTTGTGGTTGTCTTCCTTTCTATGGTTGGGACTATCTTGAAGGCCATGTATAATTCTAACGCTAATATCTGTTTTGTCTGTGAGACCTCTAGTAGCTGTTGCTGGATTGCTTTTGGTGGGATTGAGTGGCATGTGAACAATCCTAATGAGGCAAAGTTTATTGATTGTTCTCTGAGCTCTTATCATCTATTTTCTGATACTAGCTTCACTTGGGTCTATCTTATATTTTGTTTATTTACTTCTTTTTGTTCTCTTATCTATGCTACTAATACCTCTTTTGCTTGTAGCCTTCCTTTTTGTGGTTTCTCTTTTTTGCAGAGGAAGCAGGTCTTCAAATGTTTTGACAGAAAGACTGAGCTTCATGGTTATTTACTAGTCTTTCTTTTTTGGATGCTAGTCTTTAGCATATGTAGAATGTTACTAGGGTTCCTTGTATTTTTTGATAGTGGAAACTATTGGCTCGTAGGTTTTCTTTACTTTTGCTTTGTAGCTCGTTTGAGCAGTACGAGTTAAGGGTTTTCCTTAAGGACTTTGTAACCTTTTTTTATATTAACGCGTAGGCTCCTCCGCGGATTTTAACTTAAAAATAAACACTTCAAAAACTAATTAAGGGTCACTTTCAAAATTAATTAAATAATTAGCATGAGTATTAATTAAATGATTAGTTATTTCAAAAAATAGTTAATCAATTAATTAGATAATTATTAATATGATTAGATATGAAATACTTATTAAATTAACACTTAAATAAGTAATTTATACTTAACATTCAATTAATTCATAGCACATTAAATTTAATTTTTAAATAAATCATCCGCTTAAATCCCATATTACGCTGCCAAACAATTTCACAAGATTTAACGACTATTTTTTCAAATAGTTCTCAGAATTAATGTACAATATTAAATCATTCAATTAAATTCACAGGATTTACTAAATCTTATTAAAGTTAAATCATACTTTTGTCAAACACCCCTTAATGCAAATCAAATTAGATAACCTCAATCGCTTAAATTCCCGAGTTCTACACAGGCAAATAGACTTTAGAAGACGGATTGATTTTGACAATTTTAAAATTTAGATTAAGATATATAAGCTTTGGAACGGCAAAAGAACATTATAGATTATTAAAACATAAGATATATATATCTGAACTATTAAGCATTCATAATATTTTTCTAAAAAAATTATACATTATTCTAATCTATGTTTAATAATCTAATTATATTATCTAATAATTTATTTGTATGCTCTAATATTTTAATTTTATTATTTAAATAATTGAATTATATTGAGAGGTAATATGTAGCATATAAAATTATACTTATTTGTAATAAAAATGATCTCATCCTTATATAAAATATATCAACAGTTTATATATATATATATATATATATATATATATATATATATATATATATATATATATATATATATATTTAAATGATGTGAGAATTATGATTTCAAAAGTATACATATATAATCATTTTTATGTTAATCTATGCATAAAAAAAATTTATTCAAATATGTTCTTTCGTCTTTATATTTTATCTTTATAAGAAAATCTGTAATTAATATTATATCATTTTTATTAATAATAATAATAAATTTTAGATAAACTTCAATCCTTTCTTAATGTAATGAAAACCCAAAAACCTATTAAAAATTTGATAATTAATAAAAAGAAAAAAAATTCAAATATCTAGATTTATGAGTGATTTGATTTGAAGTATTTTGAATATGGTGTAAAATAAAATAAATTGTTGTAGGAAAAAAATAATGATTTATTTTACAATAATCCAAATACAAAAATAAATCTCCTTAATTTATTCCATAACCAATCAAATACATCTTATCTTTTATGTTCTCCTTTTGTTGTCCTGAATTATTTTGTATGTCGAGTCTTTATCAGCAAATTAGTCTTATTCTAACTAATTATTGTTAGCTTGATAAGTTCTGTATAAAATATTCAAATTAATCTGCTGTAAAACTAATACGTTAAGAAATACACCTAAAAAAACCGGTTTAAATTAATCTAAAAATAAGCAGTCTGGTATTTTAAATTTTAAAAGCTCTTAACAGGGCATCACATAAGTTAACCATTGTAGACTGGACAGATTATATTTGGACTCACATATCGATCAATAGTCTTATTATATTTAATTTATCACAATTTCAAATGCTCAATGTAATTGTTTAGAATAGTCTACTTACGTTTTGTTTGGGACAACTTTATTAATGTTTCTTAAAGCTATTTTTTAGTATAAAAATTAAACTTTTTTGTACTAAAAAATTATTTTAAGAAGCAGTAAGAAAATTGTCCTAAATGAAGCCTTAATTAATTAAGAGAAAGTAAATTGTTCCTTGATGTTTGTCTGAATAGCCATCCTTCATTGATCCAAATGTCCCTAATAAATATCATATAAGAGAGAACACTAATAATATTGATTATATTCAAAGAGAGGATTTGGAAGGAAAAGAGAACAATTGGCCTCTAATTTGGTAATTTAACTGAATAATAGAACCATTTAGTATAACATTAGAACTTCTATCATTCTCTAATTTGGTACTTTAATCAACAATAACCGGCACAATGATAACATTGAATTGGAAATATATATATAAATATATAAAAGAAGCAATCTTTTTGATATAACTCTGAACTCTATATCTTGTACATTTTTGCTTATTTACATACAAGATCTCCATATTCTTCCCTCAAAAGAGATGATGATGATCGAGACATCATCGTGATATCTTCTTCTATCTCCTTGCGGAATCTCCAGTAGTTCATAAAAATCCAAACCTACAATCAAAACAACAATAAAGCTCAAATATATATGTCAAAAAAAAAAAAAAAAAGTCTCACATTAAAGAACTCTAATAAAAGCAAGCATATTTAACACAGGAAAAAAAAATAGTGTTTGATTTAAGTTGTTTAATTCTATATAGAAGAGTTGATTATCATCTTACCAGCATTTTTAGCTGCGCGGAAGAGAACTTCTTCTACGAGATGCTGAGCGGGATCACCTTCTGGGTTTGTGGAAATAAATAATTCGACCTCGGCAACGGCCTCTTCATTTGTGAAGTATTGATACAGTCCATCAGATGAAAGTATTAGAAATTTATCATTTGAGCTGAGTCTATGATGATAAAGAAAAGGATTGCATGTGATGTAAGGTGAGGTTCCAATGTAATCAATTCTGAACATCTCGAGGATGGCATTATTCCATTTGGGCTGCAAACCAGAACGAAAGAAGAAGAAGAAAGAAAATATCAAGATTTTGGCAAGAAATAATCAGAAAAAAAAAAAGGAATACAGTAATTACAATGTTAATTATGAACATTTCTAAGGATCTCAAGATAGAAGGAAGTATTTAAAACAATGAATAATGCCCATTTTTCTACAGTAGTTAGGCTTCGTTTGGGACGGCTTTTTTATTGCTTCTTAAAGCAGCTTTCGAGTATAAAAATTTTAACTTTTGTAATAGAAAGCTGTTTTAAGAAGCAATAAAAAAACCGTACCAAATGAAGCCTTAGTCAGAAATCTATCTAGTTGATAAAATGGTCATTGCTAAATCAATAAAACCTTTCAAGTTGATCCATGTCAGCTAAAACCAATTAGATTAGGCAATTTTATCATTATAGATTAAGCTTCAAGACAAGATAGTGCTATTAGAAATCTTGGGTCTTTGATCTGTCAAAGAACAGTTTTTTTTTATCCAACAGTAGTAATTCTAACAGCAATAAACAAAGAGGAGTTGAGCTTGAAAATTGTTTCTCCTTCAATAGTATATTGCATAACTTAATAAATTCAACTTTTTTATCTCTCAAACACTTAAAAATCTAAACGATATAAACTATATTATCATAGATAATAATAAACCCAATGGTTTCTAAAAGCAGAATCACATCAATTTTCGCTCCAAAAACATAACAGATTTGTTAGATCAAACACAAACAGGTTCCATATATGAATCAAATATAATAGTATTTGGTAATAATTAAGAATGTAACAGCTAAAAACCTGAATTAACTAAAAGAAATTCGATAACAAGACATGAATATACCTGCTTCAAAAACCCAGCTCCAAAAGCTCTTGTCACCTTCAATGATCCCTTGACTCTGTCATTTGCAATGGCTAAAGAGTCCTCAGGATGCTCACTTCTTATTCTCTTAACTTCCTGAATGACAGAAAATATAAACATTATTTCTGAATATCTTGCTGAAATCAAACCTCAAAAGAAAGAATCAGAAAAATCAAAATATTCTTCTACCTCTTCCACACTGGTACTGTGATCCTTTGTAAGCTGCAAGGAAACAAGATTCTGCAAACCATCCTTCTGATCACTACCACACTCATAATTCTCAAGATCATGTAAAGTCTCTTCATTTATGCTCTGCAAGTTCAGCCTCTCATTCCTCACTGAATCCCAAATATCTGGCTCTGATTTTTTACCCAACACTGCTCGACTATCTCCCACATTCATGATATAAACATCCTCTCCCTTCATCACCATCACAAGCACACAGGAACCCATGAGCGCCAGCTCCGGATTCTCCAAAACTATAGTGTCTGCAATTTCTAAAAACGCATCCTCAGTCTTCTTCAACGCCATAGAAAGAGCTTTCAGCACTTTGGAGTGGGCCTCTATTCCTCTGGAGCTCGATCGGCACAATTGTTTCCTAACGCTCCGATCCAATTCCAATCTCTCCCGAAACCATTCGTACTTCCATCTCTTCTGATTATCTTCACACTTTCTTGCTGGACCCCAAGATCTCCTCTTATGGATTCCTTCCCCTTGGTTTTCTTCCGGCGACACCAAACCAGTCATCTCACTAGTAAAGGAATCATTTTTACAGTTGTCTGCGATTTGATCTTCGGAGGAAAAATCGAAAGTTTCCTTTTTGTCTTCAACCCATAGCAGCCCCTTGACCTCCTGCAGCACGGCGGGGTACAGATTAGAAAGAAGGTAGTCTGTTGCATCTGGACCGTTAAACCCGTCATAAATTCCGACGAAGAGCCACCCGTGCTCTTCTGATATCACAACATGAACACGATCCTCCCCTGCTCTCCCCTGTGCCCAGTGGTAGCATTCGGAAGACCCGCCGGCGAAAGAATTCAGTTGAAGCGTGGAGCTGCTTCCAGATGAGTCGGATTTTCTGAGAGGGGCGGAGATAGAGCGGGAGATAGCTGAGGTGACGCTGCGAAGCAGCGAAGCAGCGGCGCGGCGGCGGAGAGCGAGGCCATGGGAAAAGCTCCGTCGGAGTGGGCCCGAGCGGCGGCTAACAACTCCGTCCAGTGGGCCGGACATGAACCCAGCGCGCTCAATAGGACCGGAAAGGAAGCCGCGGTCAGCAAGCGGGCCAGAGAGTGGACCGGAGAATCGGGGCATGGGTTGGAGAGGGACGGATGAGAAAGAGGTCGAGCTCTCGAAGGCTGCTCCGGCGCCGGCGTCGATAGCGGTGGAGAGGGGAGTAGCGGTGTTAGCGCTGACGGCGGCGCCGGAGATAGAGCGGAAGGTGGTGGTCTCCTCGGAGTCATGAACTTTTGAAGGCCCCGACCGGAAGATGGATGGGTCGGTCTGGACGTAGAAAAAGGAGTGGCCCAAACCCTCGTCGTACGGCTCCGACGTTACAGCGGCAGATTCTCGACGGTCGCCGGCGACGCCGTAACCTGAAAAGCAGCAATTTTTGAGCTTGGCTACACCGTTGCCCATGGTGGAAGATAGAGAATAGCGCGGAGGTTGGAAAGGAGAGTGGAATCAAAAGCAAGTGGTAAGTGATGAGTAGTGGAGTTGGAGAGAGAGGTGGAAGAGAGAGAGAGAGAGAGAGAGAGAGAGAGGAGTTGACTTCAGGGTGGAGAAGAGCGTGGGGTGGGTGGATGGCGGGACCAGCAGGGTTGAATTCTATATGGGAAAAAAATTTAAGTTTTAGGGTTGACCTGAGTTAGGTTGATTAAACCATCTTCTCTGGTTCAGCGAACTTCTTTCGGGGAGATACTGAAATAGAATTGAATATTTACGGGGATAAAATTCTTAATTTAGAAAAAAAAATGCTATAATTTCTTCGGATTGAACTTCCTCGCCCGAATCGGAACCGTTGTATCAACGAAAATCGGCGAAAAAACCTCAATTGACCGGCACTGATAATGCCTTTAGAATTCAGCGCACACTTTCGAAGGCGTTCATTCTTCGAAACATAATTAACGGCATAAGGTTGCAATTGTAATGATTTGGTGTTGCGCGGGATGAGCCTGTCAGCCGATCAAAAAACTCTTCTTCATAGCTTTGACTAGACTCTTGCATCCCCCAATTTTAAAATGAAGGGTTTTTACGTAAAAAATTTACTAATGCAATAATAACTGGTTTTGTTACACCTTATCTGACTTGAAGGTTAATTATACATTTATAATTAGACAATTATATTGTATTTAAAAATATTTATGCAAAAAATCAACACTTTATTTCATGCACAAATAGAGTTTGACGGAGAAGAAAATGAAATATTGGGTTTGAATATTCTCTTTAGTTGATTAGGGTTTTAGATGACCTTATTAGTTTTTTTTAGCACAACCAAAGAGAATATGTGTCAAATCAAGACAATAAATTGGAGAAAATATGGCATTTCGATTTAACATTTTGCTCCAAAAATAAAGAATAATGTCACGCTCTCATTTAATCGATGCCACCATTTATAAATGTGATATAGATTTGATTGTATAAAAAATGCTATATAATAAGGTGCCATGAAAATATATAAAAGAAACTTAATATAGTTGATGGTCTAATAAATGAGTCGGATTTAATAATGTCCAATCATGTAAATATTGAATTCTCTTTATGACTTCTCTTTGTAATATGAATGGATGAGTTTTATTAAGGAGGTTCCTTCGATAATCTTTAATGAAAACTCTTGGATGAGAAGCTAAATTCTTCTAAAAAGTAATATCTATAAGAGTTAAGTAAATGAATTTCAAGGATCTATTACGGGCCCGATTAGGACATGCTATTTTGATCTCCCGTCCATCGTGGAGAAGAACTATCACAAGATGATCAAAATATAGCAAGTATTAAGAAAGAGTTGTTGCATGCCCTCTCCAAAAAGGAAGATATATTGTACAACCTTGAATTAATGAATGATTTGAGGAAATTAAGGCAATCACTCTCTTATAAAGAGCGATTCGATAACTTGTCATGAATTGACAAATAAACATGATCAAGACAACCATTTTCTTGAAAAGAAGGAAAATTGGGTGACATATAGTTGGCAAGCAACTATAGATGGTATGTGCTGTCCTTTCTTTGGAAGGAAGAAAAATAAGATGAACAAAAAATTTTAAGTGGCCAGAGTTTATGGGATTATTCTCTCTTTTTTATGGGTTAAAAATTAGGAGGAGACAAGATAGTATTTGTCCAAGAACATTAAAGACAAAAAGTGGTATTTTTAATAGTAGTAAATACAACGACCTAGAATTCTTAAATGGATTTATTTAAAAAGTTTGAAAATTTTGAAATGTGGTGATGTGATGCATTGATTTTGAGCGACACTGCTCTTGAGGGTTTAGCATTGGGGCACCGAAATCCGACGCAGCGACGCCAATGCTATATGTTCTATAGTAATTATGGAATTATATATTCTCCTCCATTCAACTATCTCTCTCTTTCTGTCGCCCCCCACCCCCTAATTTCATTTTCTTATCAATGAAGGAACCGAAGAAGGAAGAGAGAGGAAGGAGAGATAGAGAAAGGGGTTTGGGGGCATTTTCGTTCATCATCTTTATTCAGAGATTTCTTTATTCGTAGTCAGTAATCTTAATCCCACTCTAGTTTTCAAGGATTTTGAATTTGATGAATGGAATCTTTTTCAAATCGATAAAACCTACTTTTTTCTCTTACTTTATTAAACTTTCATCGTATAAATTTTTGTATATTATAAATATGGATTTTATGAGCATTTTGACTATAATATTACTTATTTTACTTAACTAGTTTCACATAAATTCCTTTTAAAAAGTCACGAACAAAGCCTTCCTCAAGGCATCGACGCTTTGAATCCATCATAAGCTCTTAGGTGCAATTTTGGATCTCTCAACAATAGGCTGAAGACTTTTAGAATTATTTTATAGTTTTGAGTGATATGACCTATGTGCAAGTAATATCATCTGATATAAAATTCTCTCTCTTTCTCCAAAAGATGTTATTATAATTATTTATCCTATGTCTCAAGAGATGTTTTGTCAACCTGAAGGGCACTCTTATATGCTGCAAATATCTTTAAAGCCTCTTTTTAATGTTGAATTTTCACACGATACTCAATCTACTCATAACAAGAGCGATCAACTTCCAAATTTTGAAAGGAAAAAGAAGTAGACATTTTCTCTAGCTTGTATCTATAATATGCCAATTAGCTCTCTAAGGTTGATGTCCCTTTAATCTTTACATTCAGCCTTCGCTTGTACTCTCTTTATAGATATATAACTTTTATAAGCTCGACATTCCACACATTCAATAGTGATTCAAATCGGATTTCCAATCTCTCTTTTGGATCATGTGCAGTAGGTATACAATTATATTAAAATATGTGAAGAAGAAGAAGAAGAAGAAAGTGATTGAGATAGCTCACAATTTCATTTATATGATGTCATGCATCTGATACAGACATGCTTTAATACCTCTTTAGAGATAAGTAATTTTAAGGGTCAGATCCTACTATCTGAATCAAGAGTAACAAAATTTATCATCAAAGTAAGTGTTGCTTCCATACGCCCTTCACCATGTCTTGATGAGATTATCTATCATTCACCTTTATTTTCTTTGAGGAAGATCCACCCTCCCTTTGACTTTCTAGAGAATTTTTAGAGGAAGACTTAAAAGCATTGATACTTACTTCACAAATTTTCTCATACTTATTCAAATGAGTAGTGTGAGATCTCCCTTCCTGAATGGAAAGACTAACCTTAAAAAGTTTCTCCTCCAACAAATAATGGCTAATATGGTGTATACCCTGCTAAAGGCTTTTTATATGCTAAAATTTATGAATTTTCAATATATTATATTCTACTAGGATAGGGGAGTTTGGCAGCTCGTTTAGTTTCTACCATCTTCTAAGAAGACTCCACTCATTTTAAAAAAAAAGAATAAGCTGGACCAATTCTTAGAAAGGTCACACGTAAAAAAATATAACATTATTCTTATTGATTCGTTAGAAAACACAATATTCTGAATCACTTGTAAATTTATATATTTGGAATAAATACTCAACAGTTAATGTTACACCATGTTCTCTGAAAAAAATTGTCAAGCCAACAATAATCTACATAAGATTAAGCGTAAATCAATGCCACACATTATAAAAATCTCATATAACTCAGAAGCTAGAGGAAATATTAACACTGCTCTCAATGTCATCTTGTACTATAATGAACCCAGGTGGAGGGGTACTTGCTTGGTTAGACTGTTTAGGAGCAACAATCTTTAAATAATTTGATAGATGGAACTTCTTATGAAGATATGTCAAGCCATCTGAAGTAATAGTAGATGCAACATTGTCCACTAATGTTACTCCATGGAATTTCTCCAATTATCATCATGTAAGATGATCGTATAATCCGACAAAAGTATTAAAAAAAACAAAGATAATGCTCTCTACCTCGGTGATGAAAGGGACTCCCTCTTGCTTTGACATTCTGGAGTCAGATTGAGTGATTCTCGAGGCGTTTACTAGCTCAGTTTCTAAGAAATCAAGTGAAAAATAATTTGAAATAAGTATTACAATTAGAAGAATCAAGGGATGTGAAAGATAAAATTGAATGCCATATCGGGATCATAAAAATTTTAAAAGAAAATATTACTTGGCAAATATTTTGAATTCTTACAAGAATACATATTCACTAATAACTCCATGTTATTCCACTCATTGCTACTCCAACCTCTTTCCTCCATATTCGTTGCTAGATTTAAAAAGCAATCAATTGTTGCTAGATCTTCTACCGAAGCCTAATATAGGTCTCTTGCCACTACTGTCACTGATTTAATATGGATTCGCCGTCTATGTCATGACTTCTCCATTCCTCTACTTACTACCCCCGTTTATTGTGACAACATTTTTGCAATGTCTATAGCTTGCAATCCTATATTCCATACTCGTACTAAACACATCGAAATCGATCATCACTTCATCAGAGATTGCATTCAAGCTCAGAACATTGTCGTCCATCATGTCTCTACCACCGATCAACTTGCCAACATATTTACCAAATCCTTACCAACTCAACAGTTACAGCTACTTCGTGACAAGCTCATGATCCTCACGCCCATCAGCTTGAGGGACGGTGACAAGAGCTTCTCCACTACCACATTCTCACAGAACAACTAGCAGGTTTATTAATCACGTTCTTTATTTCACACAGAGTTGTCGCCACTACTAGCCGCCCTGCCAGTTTACTTTAAGCAACCATAAGGACATTTTAGTATTTCTACTTTCTTGTTCAATTCTGTTATATATACAAGCACTGTAGCTACATTAAGATTATTGAATGAGAATGAGTTGTTCTCTTGAGTCTCTATCTCCTTCTTCCGTTTTATCTATGTTTGTGTTGTTTCTCTTCACAGGTGTTCGGTGCAGCTGTTTCTTCAAATAGATCGTGATCGAGTGGTTAAGAGTTTTCTTCATCTCCTAACTAACGATCCAAGCTTCAACATACAGCGCTTCAATGCTCATCTTTTTCTTTTTAGACTTTTGAGTGAATTAAGATAAATAAGGAAAACTCGCACACACATCTGATGAGGTAGTGAAACTCAACAGGATACCGAGTAGATACAGGCAACACGAGGAAGAAGAAGATGAACAGTAATCTTCATTAGTTTGTTTGAGACAAGATTACACGTCTTTAAATAAGCCGACCGTTACCATGGATAATTACGAAAGTACACATGACAGTTACATAAAGATATGCTTTTATAGGAGTGATGGAGCAGGCGCCGTCTGAAGCTTTGAGCACGATGTGGACTCCGGTGAGATTGTTAGCTGCTAGGTAGTGGATGTAGTATCTCTGTCACCGTCCCTCAAGCTGATGGTCGGAAGGACCATGAGCTTGTCTCGCAATGTATCTAGCCTATTAGCCGAAAGAGACTTCGTGAAGATGTCCGCCGGCTGATCAAGAGTGGAGATGTGTTGAACCGAGATATGCTTGGCCTGAATTGAGTCCCGTATGAAATGATGATCAATTTCTATATGCTTAGTTCGGGCGTGGAAAATGGGATTGCAGGCGATCGACATGGCGGAGATATTGTCACAGAAAAGCTCGGTAGGAGGTAGAGTGATCAAGAAATCTTCACAGAGGCGACGTGTCCAGATGATGTCGGTAGCTGCGGCGGCCATAGATCGATACTCTGCTTCGGTTGAAGACCTTGCAACCGTGGTTTGTTTCTTTACTGACCACGTCAATAGAGCTGATCCGAGGAAGAGGCAATAGCCTGTGGTAGATTTGCGATCAAGTTGATCTCCGGCCCAGTCGGAATCGGAATAAGCAGTGAGATGTAAATTGGTTTTTGGTAAGAAAAGGCCATGCTCGAGAGTGCCTTTTAAGTAGCGAAGAACACGCTTGAGAAGTTGGAAATGCAGAAGAAGGGGATTATGCATATGTTGGCACAATTTATTAACTGCAAAACCAATGTCTGGACGAGTGCAGGTTAAGAATTGTAATGATCCGGCTAACTGGCGGTAGAGGTCTGGCTGAGCAAATGGCGTTTGGAGGTAGGGATCAGTTGGGTATTTGGCGGGAAGTGGTGTGGCGAGTGGTTTACAGGTGGACATTGAAGCTAAGTGTAGTAAATCAGTAATGTAGGACTTTTGGGATAAATGAAAGCCAGTAGATGTCCTGGTAAATTCAGTTCCAAGAAATTTGGATAGTTGGCCGAGAGTTCGAGTATGAAATGCCGTCTGAAGCTTTGAAATTAAGTTGGAGATGTACGCAGAATCACTCCATGTAATTAAGATATCATCAACGTAAATTAAGATGTAGATGTGTGTTGAACCGTTGTGATAGTAGAAGAAGGATGGATCGGCAGAGCTGGGAGTGAAACGCTGACTGGTGAGGTATGAAGATAATGTAGCAAACCAAAGACGAGGAGCTTGCTTTAGATCATAAATCGCTTTGTGCAGTAAACAGACATGAGCCGAAAATGAGGGATTCTCGAAGCCTTGTGGTTGAGTCATATAAATTGGTTGATCGAGCTTGCCGTGAAGAAAGGCATTCATCACATCAAGTTGATGAACTTCCCAATTGAAGTGCAGAGCAACTAGGAGAAAGAGACGTATAGTGGTGTGCTTGACTACGGGACTAAACGTCTCAAAGTAATCAATGTCGTGTTGCTGTTTGAATCCTTGAGCAACTAGACGAGCTTTGTGACGAGCAATGGTACCATCAGCTAGATACTTGAAATGATAGATCCAGTGGCAACCAATGACCTGCTGATCAAGAGGAGGTGGCACAAGAGTCCAGGTTCCTTGAGCCTGTAAAGCATGAAATTCAACTGACATAGCATGACGCCAATTTGGGTCTTTGTTGGCATTGGTAAAAGAAGTAGGAGGAGAATGAACATAATGGGAAAGATTTAGTATAACGCGAGGTTTTAAATGGCCTGTTTGAAATCGTGTGAGCATAGGATGGGTTGGTTTGAGTATGGATGAGGAGCTAGTGGAGGAAGTAGAGTTGGCAGGGGACTGAGTGGGTATAGCTGGACTCATTGAGGAATTATTCGGAATAGGAGATGAGTTGGGTGTGTTTGAAGAGGCTGATGTGGGTGATTGAAGATTAGCAGGTGGAAAGAAAGGAAGAGGAGGAGATAGAGGAGGTGTTGAGCTGGTTGGTTCGGTAAGAGAAGGAAAAATATATTCATCGAAAATGACGTGACGAGAGATGATTGTTTTAGAAGTGGAGGGATCATAACATTTAAACCCTTTGTTTTGTAATGCATACCCTAGAAAGATGCAGGGGACAGATCTAGGAGATAATTTGTTTGGAGACATGTATTTTGTCCAGGGAAAACATCTGCATCCAAACGAGCGAAGAATGGAGTAGTCAGGTGGCCTGTTATGTAGTAGATGAAAAGGTGATTTAGAGGTGTTAGTGGACGGTAGTCTGTTAATGAGGAAGGCGGCCGTGAGGACGGCATCAGACCAAAACGAGGACGGAAGTTGAGCATCAAAGAGGAGTGTTCGAGCTGTTTCCAATAAATGACGATTCTTTCGTTCGCAAACTCCATTTTGTTGTGGAGTATATGGACAAGTTATCTGGTAGGTAATGCCGTGAGTATGGAAGAATGACTTAACTGTGGAATTGAGAAATTCGGTTCCGCCATCGCTTCGAATGGTTCTAACATGAGTTTTTAGTTGTTTTTCAATGGTATTAATGAAATGAATGAGTGTTAAAGGCACTTCAGATTTTTGTTTTAGTAAAAATAACCAGATGTATTTAGTATGATCATCTATAAGTAGCAAGAAGTAACGAAAACCATTGTAAGATATAAGAGGGGAAGGGCCCCAAACATCTACATGTAATAAGTCCAAAGGTGAGCTTGATACATGGTGAGAGGGGGAAAATGATAATCTGTGACTCTTAGTGAGTGCACAGGAAGTACAAAGAGAATTCATAGACGTAATACAAAACGATGGAAAAGCTTTAGATAATGCTGCGATCGTCTTGATGTTCGGATGGCCGAGACGACGATGCCAGACGAGCGCGGGTCTAGAAGAGGCGATGGTGGTAGAGGCAGACACAATGGGAGATTGAACTGGAATGGGGTAGAGACCGTTATGGGAGCGTCCTTGGAGTAGAGATTGATTGGTCTTCATATCCTTAACATAAAAACCGGTTTTATCAAAGGTAATTAAACAATTGTTATCAGCTGTTAATTTGGAAATAGAAAGAAGGCGATGGGTTAGATGAGGAACATGGAACAGTTTATTTAAGTGGAGCTTATGAGTAGGTGTAGGAAGAATGTCGTTGCCAACATGTTGAATGGGAAGAGATGTCCCATTGCCAACAAAGACTTGATCACGTCCTGTGTATGGTGTTGATTGTTGCAGAGGCAGTGGGTCTGGAGTAAGGTGAGCGGAAGCCCCGGTTCGGATTCTGTAACCAGAGCCACATTGGAGCTGGAGGAAGGAGAAGTATAGCTGAAGTTGCCACGATGCCAGCAGTTTACTGCTGAATGACCCTTTTTACCGCAGATTTGACAGTCACCGTCGAACCGAGGAGAACGGAGAGCAGATCTTGCGGCATTGTTGGATTGGAATCTACTTCGACCACGATTGTAGGAAGATCGGCCGTGAGAGCGACCACGGTTGGTCACTAATGCCAGTTGCCCGTCAGTCTGAGCGGCATTAGAGAATGATAGTTCACGAACGGCATCAGTGGTTTGATGAACTTCTTCGCTGCGAAGGAGTGAGTATAGCTCGTCGAGGGAGATGGGCTGAAGGGAACTCCGAATGGTCGTTTTGAACGACTGGTAGGATGGTGGCAGTCCATTAGAATGTAATGAAGAAAATCTTCATTGTCTATATTACCGCCGGCAGCGCGAATGTTATCGACGATAGTTTTAATGGATGCAAGATAGTCAGTCATAGTCTAGCTTGTTGAGCATAGAGAGTGAATGTAGCTCATTTTTTAGTTGTATTACCCTGGAACGGTTGGTAGAGAAGAACCTTTGCTCTAAAGTTTTCCAAATGGCTGAAGAAGTTTCCAAGGAGAGGATGTAAGGAAGAATAGTAGGGGAAATAGTGGAAAACAGAGCAACGGAGAGATTCTGATCTATTAAGGTCCAGGTAGAATATTGGGGATTAAGCGTTAGCTGGCCGGTTGCAGTAAGGAGATGTTTTGGTGGGGATAAGATGGTTCCGTCGAGGTAGCCGGAAAAGTTATTTGCTGAAAATAACTTGTGAATCGCCGAACGCCATGTCGGATAATTTTCAGGTAGAAGTTGAACGTTGATAACGTTCTTGATATTGGCTAGAAGAAATTTGAGAGTGGGGGGAATCACGACATCTGGAGATGTTGTGATAGCTTCCGACGTTACGACGGCTGCTGGTGGAGTGTTTGGAGTAGAAGCAGAGGAATCTGCCATAGCAAGGTAGAGCCGTTAGGCGAAAAGCTCTGATACCATGATGAGGTAGTGAAACTCAACAGGATACCGAGTAGACACAGGCAACACGAGGAAGAAGAAGATGAACAGTAATCTTCATTAGTTTGTTTGAGACAAGATTACATGTCTTTAAATAAGCCGACCGTTACCATGGCTAATTACGAAAGTACCCATGACAGTTACATAAAGATATGCTTTTACAGGAGTGATGGAGCAGGCGCCGTCCGAAGCTTTGAGCGCGATGTGAACTCCGGTGAGATTGTCAGCTGCTCGGTAGTGGATGTAGTATCTCTGTCAACATCGCATACATAAATTTCGAACCCAAAACTTATTAGTTGATAATCAAAACTTTAAACCAACATATCAAGATGAGTTACAATTATTTATTCTCTTAAAAAAGAACTATCATAAATCATTTTAAAGTGAAGCATCACAGCAAAAAATAAATAAATACTTTATAGGTAATAGGTAATGCGAGAGAGCAATTATATATAAATAGTTTAAAAAAAAAATCGTTATCAAGCTAATTATGACTTAAGAAACTAATGACATGATAGGATCAACTTCGGCCGACGGTTGACCGCTAATCTTACGCGTCACTTTAATCATCATCAAATGCTCCTCTTACTTGTTCTACAGGTACTGGTAATGACACGTTTAGCAATAAGCATCCACTAATTAATTACCTTCGATTTTATCTATATATTTTAATTAGGCAGGCCATAAAGTCATTGGCCTCCATAGTTGTGTCGTGCTTCTGTTCAAACCAAGATGTCTTTGCAATATATTTATTAAGGCATGTGGTCAGCTCTACTTGGTCATCGGCAGCGCACGGTGGTGCGAGGCATTATGTATTATATATGAATCATATATGCTCTTTAAAGACCACATATTGACAAGCTCTCGTGCATTTGATAAGCCCTTTTAGCCTAATTCTTTTAATATTGTTTTTTTATTGAGGTATAAATAATACATCTAAATTTAATAATATCAAATGCCACATTATTATATAATATAATGTACATCTAATATATAAAATCAACTTAATTGATCATGAATCTCAATATATCAGAATTTAAAACTTTTAGAACTAAATTCAGAATAATATTGTTGCGGGCTAGGATATTCGCGGCGGAGGAGTGAGTAAAATTTTCGTCTTAACAATGTACATATATCCAGCACACAAACAGAAAGAGAGAAGTAAAACAACTGGTCTTTTTTACGTGGAGAGCCCAAAGAGGGAAAAACCACGAGGCATCGTTCAGCTGAAAAGATTCCACTAAATTTGACTCTTGACTTAGGGGCGGTCAAATTACAGTAGTTTAGAGAGTTAGACAAAGTTCTGACGACGGTCGAGCTGAAGTCCAATGACATCCGAGAAGAAGTTCTGCTGACGGGGAATAATCTGATAAAGGTCGGGCGGAAGTCCAACGACACTCGGATGCCCAGTGGAAGTCCAGAGGTGATCGGCGGTGATCCGACGAAGGTCAGGCTAAAGTCTAGAGGTGGTCAACGACCGAGTAGAAGCTCGGCGATGGTCGGCGGCAGGGTAGTGGTCTGACGATGGTCGGGCTGAAGTCCGGCGGCGGTCGGCGGCCAGGCGGTGATCTGACGGCCGTCGGCAGTGGTGCTGGAACTCTTGAAGATTCAAAGCACTCTCCAATCTCTAGCAAAAAGTCCCCCTCATGATGAGAGTGGGGGTCTATTTATAGATTTTTCATGAATGTCACACTTGTAAATATATAGAAGATCCGGGGTAGGTTCGGAGTGATTCATCGGATGGCCCGTATTGATTCCCCCGATCATAGAGCATTTATCAGACATTTGAATGTCTTAAAAATATCAAAATTTGATGTTCTTGGACTCGTTTGATTTGACTATAAGCATGTCACGTTTGGAAACAGTTTGGTAATCCAAATTATAGTTTGAACCTTCCAAAAGTGCTTCAAGTTTTTGATTTGGACCCATTTGAGCCTGGATTGAGTCGAATTTGGTGTCGTTGGGTTCATATTTTTTAGACTATCAGTTTGACTATAAGTTTGCTAAAATCGAAGTTCGTATGATCCCAATTTTAATTTCGGAAGTTTCAAACTTGATTTTGCCTCAAGATTCAAATTATCAAAATGTCAATCCCAAAAAGCTTATAAATAGAGTTTCATTCTCCACATGAGGGGGGAAAGAGAGCTAAAGAGCTCTCTTTGCATTTGGGTTGTTTGTTTATTTTTGGTTTTTATTTTAATATTATTATATCATTTTTTTAGTCACTTAGATCACATTTAAATTATTTTAATATTTATTATTGATACCCCATCAAAAATTGATTTGATCGAGCACGAATCTCGAAGCATATTTAAGTTGGAATGTTCTAAAATCAAATTTGGGATCATATGAACTCCGATTCCAGTAAAATTATAATCAAACTGAACATCTTAAAGAGAAGAACCTAACGACATCAAAATCTGTCCAACCCAAGCCCATATGGGTATCAATCAGAGGCCCGAACCACATTTTGAAGGATCAAAGCATTATTTGGATGACAAAATCATATCCAAATATAGCATGTTTATAGTCAAATCGAGCAGCTCGGCGAGACGAATCCAACGAGACCAAGATTGTTGAATTCTGACATTGTTAAGGCATATAAACAATTGAAAAACTCTCTATGATAGGACGAATCAATACGAGCCATCGGATGGTGCACTCCGAACCTGTCCCAGATTTTCTCTATAATTATGTGGTGTGCCACTCATGAAAAATTATAAATAGACCCCCACTCCCTATATAAAGGTGACCTTTGGCTAAAGATTGTTGAGAGATCTGAAGTTACAAGAGCTCCAGCACCCGACCGCCGACCGCTGCCGGACTTTAACCCGACCATCGTCGGACCACCGTCTGACCACCGACCGCCGCCGGACTTCCACCCGATCATCGATCGTTGCCAAACTTCAGCCTGACTATCGTCGGACCACCACCCGTCGGACCACCACCCGACTGCCGCCATACATCCACTCGGCCGCCGACGATCACTGGACTTTAGCCCGACAATCGTCGAACCGCCACCTAGTCGCGGGCAGTCACCGACCTTCCACCCGACCACCGGACTTCAGCCCAACCTTCATCGAACCATCGCCCGACCACTGTTCGTAGCCGTACTTCAGCCCGACCATCATCAGACCACCACCCGGACACTGGCAGTCGCCGGACCATCGCCTGGCCGCTGTATGCCGCCGAACTTCAGCCCGACCATTGTCGGACCACCACCCAGCCATTGGCCGCCACCGGACTTTTACCTAGCCACCGGCCACCGCCAGACTTCCACCCATCCGCTGTCCGCCGATTGACTTCAGCCCGACCATCGTCGGACCACCACCTAGCCGCCGACCACCGTTGGATCTCCTCGTGCGACCAACCATTCTTGGTCTTCCACTTGGCTACAAAGTACGGTCCCTCCGACCTCCATCGTCATACAACTATCCTTCCAACCACTGTTGCTCGCTGAGTACGGTCCTATCGACCTTCATTGCCCGCCAACTATATGGTCCTTCCAACCTCCATCGTCAGACAATGATCTTCCTGGCCTTCGTCGCCTATTGACTACGATCCTTCCGACCTTCGTCCACCGCCAACTATGGTCCCGCCGACCAAACGAACATATCAATGTCTTCCAATTTTCATCGTGTAATGAATTTTATATGATGTATATTTGCTACAACAAACCAAAGCTCCTCCCCTGCCCCATTTATAATTGACTACAAACACTAGTAGATTCGTTCAAATTGGGCGAGGCCCAATGGTTTTTCCCCATTTAAATGGTTTCCACGTAAAAACTATGGTATCTCTTATGAATACTACACCATCTCTTTTATCTGATTGCATGTTGGATCTTCGTACAAAACTAAGACGTTAAACATTATATTTCTCTATCGTGGCGAATATTCCAGTATGCAACAATTATGTCATCCAATTCAAGCTCTATTGAAAAATTAATTCAGATAATTCAAAATTAATACATGATTGCTGAAATTTCATATTTTATTATTGATTGAAATAACCAAAATGATTAAAGTAAAATTGATATTATATATATAATATGCATTAGAAGGACATTACCTTATCATAAAGTTTGATATGGAGAATAATAAGTATGTAGAAAAGGATAGAAACCTACTGGCTACTGGATTAGAAATGCGTGCGTATGTTGAATGCAATGCATGAATGAATTCTACTTTCAATCTAATTCCACACAGGCCTTTAATTTCGAAGTGGTTTTGTGTGTGTGGGGGACCAAATAAATGCTTTTATGATATTGTAGTTTCTTGGTGGCATGTTAGCAACGCAGCATTCAATACATTATTATATTAATTTGACTTCTTCAATGGACCTGTCCAAAAACAAAGGTATGTTCTTTCTCCATAGGTGGTATGGTATTGCAAGCTGATAGTGATGTCACTCTCCACATACTCCCACACAAACCCTCTCTCTCTCTCTCTCTCTCTCTCTCTCTCTCTCTCTCTCTCTCTCTCTCTCTCTCTCTCTCTCTCTCTCTCTCTCTCCATCTCTACATTTCACTCTCTCTCATAAGTCACCACCATTCACATGCAGGCTCCAGCTCATTCTTGTCATAAGATATTTTGGAAGCTTATGATCCCTCCACCCGCTGCTCCATTTAAGGCCCCCTCATTGAATCATTTAGGTTGGATATAGGCGTCGACATACATAAAAAATTATTACATACCTAATAAAAGAGAGCTGTATGATGTTTTTTATAAAAGAAATAAAATTACATTATAATTCGTAAATTATTTGATTTGAATGTAACTAACAAATATGGATGGTTTTATGAAAGGTTTGTAACCAAAGTATAACTAATTTGTGGAGAAAGTACTGAATGCTTATAAGAAAAAATAAAATCAACTTACAACCTCAAATTTGTCAGTTAATGACGACTTTGTTAGTTCTTTTTTGTTGCAATTGAATACAAATATGCCGTTAATTTATGATGATAATTAACCCTACAAATTAATTTTTGGTGACATTTTTTTTAATTTTTATATAGATTATTAGTCTCAAAATATGAAGCATGATAAATATTTTATGATTTGCGAGATATAATATTTGTCACAAATTTATTATATTTTTGTAGTGAGGTCATGAGCATTGTCATCACAATCAATCAAGATCGAAGATAAGCCTCATCATGATAAACTTCATAAGATATGAATTATCTTTACTTTACTCTTTCAAAACCTTAGGACTTTGGTCTCCTGCGATGAACATAAATTAGATGTTGAACAAAGCTTTGGTTAATCAAAGCCTAATGAGCAAAAAACTTCATAAGGCAGCAAATAAGCCTATATGAGTGGCCTCAAAAGCTCATTGCAATCTCCTAGCAATTTAGCAAAGCCCTCAGGTCCTCAAAAGCTTCAAAGGATGAAACAAAGCCTTCAAGTGTTTGAGCTCACTAAGTAATTCAAGAGAAAATACTTTATAAAGGGGCATAAAACCCGACTTTGATACAAAAGCAAGACCTCCTAACCATACTGCTCTTTAGAATGGATAAGAAATGTTACCAAGCCATAAGAATCAACCCATTCAAAAGTCTTCAAGCATTAGCGTAATTTGATCGAGAAGAACCTACATGACACAAGGGACTTTTAAGTTTTTTCTTACTCAAATAAATTTCTTTTAAAATACACCTTTCCAAGTAGGAAATCACACAAAATTAGGAAAAATATCATAGCTTAACACCCCTTATCCCCTAATTGAACCACAAATTCATAAGTAACATTAAATGGAGAAGACAAAATAGTCATTAGCTTTAAGCTCACTGAAACTTGATCAAATCGCATGAATCCACCCGAATGTAGATGGTAGACTTATAGAAGCTTCACCCTCACCTTCTTAGAACCTAAAAAAAAGCATATTCTAAAGTTGATCTAAACAAGGCTAAGAGGGCAGAACTAACCAAAATTGCCTTGTCAAATATGTTGATTCCTGACTAAAAAAAGGTTATTTTGTGTTATGTGTGGAATTTGATGGTGTTGATCAATCCGATTATTTTGTTGTCTCGGACCTCAAAATTTGTTGTGTACAATGGAGGGTGCGGCGTTACCCCATGCTTAGTTCCAGGTGCTTAGCACATGTATTTTTTTTTCATGTACAGCGCCCCGGCGTTGAACGACAGAGAACAGAGCGTTACAACTGCCTAGATATGGCGACTGCAGTGTGTGCAAGACAAAGGCTTGAGCACTGCAGAGCTGCGAGAAGGGCTAGACGGTTTTCTTTCTCATTTTCTAAAGGGTTGTGTCCCTTGGAGTTTATTTAGTTGGCTTTCTCTTGTATTTTCAGTTATGGAAATAGTGAGAAAGGTGCATGTAAGAAGAGAAGCAAGTAGAGAGTGAGAGAGAAGAGAGATTTATATTTAATTCATCTAATTTTCATAGTTGATTTCTTGGTGCGGTGTGGCTCCGTGATTTGTCCATATTTTGGGTTTTTCCACGTTAAATCCATTGTCCTTTACTTTCCGTTGCTTTTACTTTCTTGATTATTTCATCATTGGGGTGTTTACTCCTCAATCTCCAATTTTCCCAACTATTTGAAGATACCTTGCCAAAAAAAAAAAACATCTACAAGAAGATGTGATGTAAAACTACGAGGAGTTTGCTTAGAAATTTAAAAGAAAAGATTAAAGTGTTGCTTCTTATGAATTTAAAACTAACACATAAAATTTGAGTTAGGAATCTAAAATTATCAACTTGCTTAGGCCAAAGATTCGCAATAGAGATTAACCAAGCCGATTCAATCAAAGTTCTAGGAGAATTTAATATGCAAAGTACAATAACAAAACCCAACGTTTAACAATGAGAGTTTCACCTTGGGGCCGTATCACTCAAGGGGTAGTGGACTTTTGGCGGAGATAGAAGATCCAAGCGATGAAAGAAGTTACCACTAGGGAGAGGGTACCGAAGAACTTCGTCGGAGGAAAAGTTGCCGGTTGGGATGGAAGTCGTAGACGACCGTCGAGGCTCCAAACGTGCTTTGAGAATTTTCGGTCGTAGATGCTCGCGAGGATTGGCACGACTCTCTCCAAGTATTCTTCCACGGTGGTTTCGTCTTCAAATCCTACGTCGAAGCACGGAGATCTTAGGATGTTGATGCTCCCGTCGGCGTTGAAGACCAATCCCCACTCAAACTCCGGATCCGCCATGCATGCTTGATGTTGGCAAATCTTCCAAGGAGAAGGGAATTAGGAGGCGGTGAGGAGTAGCCTTGACACTTGAAGAAGGAGAGATAGGGAGAGGGGAGAGTTGACGGAATTCCCAAGGAGGAGGGAAATTCGGCCAAGGGAAAATAGAGAGGGAGCCTAGGTTTAGATGAGAGGAAGGGAGATTTACTAAAATCTGAATTGATCTCAGATTTTAGTAAATTTGGAGGGAAATACTTGAAATTAATTTCAAATTTCAAATGTAATTAAGGGGGCTTAATGAGCCATTAATGGGGCTCATCAAGAGGGGTGGCCGGCGGCATGCTTGGAGAGAAGGAGGAGGTTTAAATCTTAAAACTGAAATTAATTTCAGTTTTAA
Organism: Dendrobium huoshanense; assembly: GCA_016618105.1. NCBI lineage: Eukaryota > Viridiplantae > Streptophyta > Magnoliopsida > Asparagales > Orchidaceae > Dendrobium > Dendrobium huoshanense. The sequence continues at coordinate 40,072,992 of CM028349.1, forward strand.
GTAAATCCGGAGGGAAAACTTTTGGATTCAAATTAGAATTTCAAAACAGTCATCGCATTAATCTCGCAATTAATGGGGGAGTTTTCTCCTTGAGGCCGACGGCATGCATAGAGGGAGAGAGGGAAATCCATGTGGAGGGGTTTCAAATTAGGATGCTGACGTGGAAACGAAATATGAAAAAAAAAAACTCCGATCTAATTTTTAATTTGAAATTAGGAATCATTCAAAACTTTCCTAATTTAGATTTCCAAATTAGGAAAGTATTTGAAAATTGAATTTCAAATTTCAAAATTGAGGCATACGGAGAGAAGGATCGGCCGGATAAGAGGCCTCACCGGCAAGTGGCCGGCCGTGGCTGTGGAGTTGGCCGGCGGTGGGATCCTTTGGGCCGGCGGCACAAGGCTTGGGAGGGAAGAATTCGGGGTGGTAGTGGAGAAAAGAAAAAAGGTATAAAATAAGATTGCGATGATAGAAGAAGTAACCACGAATCGAGGACTCTTCCAACGATTGGTGGGTATTGCGGTTTGCTCCTCCTGAGCTATCTCCCTTCCCTAGCCCTCATGCAAGAAGAAGAAGAAGACAAATATCATATTTTCATTCAAAACATTCATTAAGCATCAAAATTACAATATGAAGGCTATATATAGCCTCTAACAAAGACATAAAATAAAAAGGACTCAAATGCCCTCAAGGGCTACAAGACAGATAACTCCCCACAGGGGTAAAATGGGAAAAACAGAAAATAACTAAGACAATAATCATAACATCTATATCAAAAGTAGAGACGCTGAATCGTGGCCGTCGATCTGCGGTTTCGCCGGCGATAAACATGTCTGTAGCGTCTGTCGATGTCCTCATCAAGATGACTACATAAATGAAGAACAGTAAACACATGTACAAATAGTGTCTTCTTTTTAAAACCTAATTTTGTAGTTATTAGGATTCAAAAGTGTTGGGGAAGTAATAATAATAATAATAATAAGTGTTGAGGAAGTAAAACACACATCAATCACAAACAAGAAAGAGAAAATAACTGTGAAAGTAAATAACACAAGGATTTAACATTAAAAATCCAAAATTAGAAAAAAAAATCATGTAACCCCACCACATTAAAAAATTGACTATGAAAATTTGGGAGAAATAGTACAAATCTCTCTTCTCTCTCACTCGCTCCATGTCTCTCTTCACCCTTGCACCATTCTATAACAGAATTAACAAAGAGATACAATATAGCCACCAAGGGATGCAATCCTTCATGAAAATGAGAAAGAAAACAGCTAGCCCGCCTTGCAGCTTTGCGGTGCCAAATTTCGATCGCAGCGGCGCTCCACTCTCTGTCTTTAGTCTATTTGACAACATTGCGATGCTAGGGTCTGAAGTGTCGCAACACTCTGCTCTCTGTCTATCTCCCAAACAAACTATATAATGCCGCAGCACTCAGTTCATAGCACCATAGCATTGTGCCATTGCGTTAAATAAAAAATCAACAAGAGGTCTTTGCAAGCTAGACTGATGGAATTGAGGTCTAAGATAATGGTAGAACTCGATTGATTGACACAATTAGATTCCACACAAAACTAGCAGGGGGTGGGTGGGGAGGCTCCTCTTGATGGATGAAATGAGGTATACATGTAGCAGATTCCATCAAACGATACACAAGCTTATGGGCCAGTCAGCCTTAAAAAACATGTTGAGATAAGAGTCTTTAAGCCAGGCACTAGGGATTTAAATAGTCCACCATACAATCGGCCCAACTCTGTTGATACCAAGGAAGATAAGTTGGCTTTTAATTTCACCAAATCAAAAAAAAAAAAAAAAGCTAAACATAAAAGTACATAATCACTACAAAATAATGAATTGAAATATATCATTCAAATCCCAGCTAACCAAATAAAACAATTAAAACTCTAAACACTAAATTCACAATTACAAATCACGATTCATAAAGAATTCATCATACTAAATAAGCTATTAAGAAAAAAAAAAAGCACCATTCTCTCATCATCGCACAAACCATTATTTGAAGGGTCTAATGCTGGACATGACTTCAATATGACTTCAACATGCTAGCCACCTATCTATTGTAATTAACCACATAGTATCTTATTAAAATTAATTAAAAGCTTTTTAATAAGCAAAGGTTAAACAATCACAAAATCTATAGTTATAATTTACACTACATTTGGGACGACTTTCTTATTGCTTTTTAAAGCTTTTATTTAGTGCAAAAATTAAATTTTTTGTTCTAGAAATCTGTTTTAAGAAGCAGTAAGAAAATCGTTGCAAACGAAGCCTTAATAAATATCAAGTTTTATCTTCAACGGGTCCAAATCTACAACACATACGTCTTAACCGATTGATGCACAAAAAGGTACATAATAATGAGCATATTGTCTTAACTTTCCAAGACATGATATAATGAGCATATCATTTGAAAGCAACATCCACTGTCTGATGCAAGAAGTACTATAAGTATAATAGATTAGTATAATATTGCAAACATTCTAGGCATGATGTACTTGTCCAAGTCATTTTCATAACCTAAAGCTGGTTTTACAAGTAATAGGCAAACCATAAGCTAGCAACTCTTTTAAAAGGTTATGTTGTCAAAGATTGAATCTCATCAACCAGTTCAAGAATTAGTCTTACTTGGCTCTCAAAATCGAACTACTTAACTTGCCATCAAGAAAGCCAACTTGCCTAAGGCATTTTTGACTATTTATCCTTGTTCAAGGAAAATATATATTTCGATCTTATTAACTTGTGATTGAAACCACTATGTCAACTTTCGTGCAACATCATTTATATGATTTGATAAATGAGGTGTCACTAAAAGTTTACAAGAACTTCAAAATTCTAGACTGTTGACTCCTGCATTTTCATTTTAAAATATATGGATCAAGTGAAATGAAACTATCAGTAGGATAATAGATAATATAATTAATTACTCGGCGTGGTTCTGGTGCTGAGTACTTTCTTCCTTTCAAGAAAAGAAATAGGTTTACTCAACAAATTATGCTCAGCAACAATTACTAATTGCCTAAATTGTTCATACATTTTATTCCCTTTCAAAAACTTTTGAACGATAAATCCTTTCTCTTTACAAAGTTATGTAGTTTTCGTGCAGCTTTGTTGGGCAAAGAATAACAAACTGCTAACACTCTTTAAATAAGCAAAGTTTCCAACAATATAATGAAATTACTATTCAGATTTTCAGTTACAAGTAATCTCTATAAGAGCAAAATCCATCTCTAAAATGGTGGAATCTTTTGTTATCCCTGACCACAATCTCCCTTCCTACAACTTTTCACACCAACTTAGTGGCATTATGGCAATCCCTGCACATTCTAAGGTTCTTGTATAATCTTATCTTTACTGCAACACTTGTATTCAAAAGTCCAAACACTATTGTTTGCTTCTCACTATGTCCCCGAAGCAGCTTCAACTTCATCAACCTTGTGCAGAACTGATTCAGTGTCTGGAACATATCCTCTTTGAGAAATTTTTTCTTCTAGAATGGACCACGCCACGTATATCGCAGCACATTCTAGGGTATTGTTATCACTTGCCATGAAGCAGTACACCTTACCCTTTAAATCAATCTAGCTATAACCTGAATCCTTCCTTAGGCCATTCTCCTTCAACAAGTTCCTTATTCTCCTCACATCATCCCACCTCCCAGAGCTAGCAAACAAGTTTGAAGATAGAATATATTGCTCAAACTTTGCGTGGCTCCAACTCCAAAGCTTATTCGCAACTGTCTCTCCTAATGTGATATCTCCATAAATTTTGCATGCACCGAGCAATGAACTCCATATTCTAGCATCAGGCTTTTCAGGCAACCCCTCAATGAGCTGAACGACATCATTTAATTTCCCAACCCTGCCAAGCAACTCAGCAACACAAGCATAGTGCTCCAATTTTGGAGCCACTCCTTTAGTTGGCATATGTTTGAAATGCTCCAAGCCCTCTTCCACCAGTCCAGCATGGTTAAATGCCATTAAAATGCCAATATATGTAAATTCATATAGATTCAACCCTTGTTCCTGCATCTCAACAAGCAGTTCTAATGCTTCAGAAGCACATCTATGAATTCCATAGCCTGTAATTATTATGTTCCATGAAACACTATCTTTCTCATATAACCTATCAAAGATATAGCAAGCCTGATCAATTGAGCCACACTTAGCGTATATGTCTATAATAGAGCTTCCAACAAATATATCTTATGCGAAGTTTGCTTTCAATGCAAAGCAATGTGTTTCTTTTCCCAACCTAAGATAAGATAATTAAGCACAAGCCATGAAGGCACCTGTTATTGCTACTAAAGAAGGTTCATATATATATCGTTACATTTTTCGAAAAAGATTGAGAGACTCATCTGGCATGCCATTCTGAGTGTATCCAAAAATCATAGCATTCCATAATACTGAATCAATCTCCTCCATCATATTGAACATTGTTCGAGCAGTTGATAACTTTTCATATTTGATGTAGAACGAGATTAGATATATGCTAATGAATGAATCCTTCTCCAAACCATTTCTTTGAATAAAAGCATGGACTGATCTCCCTTGATGGGAATGTTTTAGATGAGCACAAGACAGAAGCAAGCTACCAATGGTAAACCAATCAGGTTGAAGACCTGAAGAAGTCATATGTAGGAATAGTTAGACTGCACTGATTGGGTCGCCATTTTGTGCACAACCACTGATTAGTGCATTCCATGAGCTTACTGTCTTCATCTCAATTCCATCAAACACATATTTTGCATACTCAAGAGAGCCACTCTTCGCATAGGCTGCAACAAGAGTATTAGACACCAAATTGTTGATCTTTAATCCATTACTCACAACGTAGCCATGAATTTCTTTCTCATAATCTAAGTACAATGGACCTAAACAAGCTGGCAAAACATTGAGAATAGTGACTTCATTGGCCTTCATTCCTTCCTCAAATGACATTGCCTGAAGAAACTCGAAGGTCCCGTCAATATCAATATTCCTTACGCAAGCCCCAGTCATGGCATTCCAAGACACCACATTTCCTACAGTGTTTTCTTGAATAGGAACTGAGCTTCCACCAAGGATCCACATTTTCCATACATATCAATCAAAGCATTACTCACTCTCAGCAAATGATTAAGATCCAATTTCACCGACAACCCATGAACCAATTTCCCTAACTTTATCCATCCCTCAAAGGCACACATAAGCAGCATTGTCACTAGAGTCGCATTGTCCATTTCCAAGAACTCTTTCTCTACTAATATCATATCTAAAAATAATTCAAACCCTTCTAACATAAACCCATTTGCTAATAGGACAAAAAGCAATGTGTTCCAAGAGACTAAATTCTTTTTAGGCATTTTTTCAAACACCCTGATTGCCTCGTTAACCAAATAATATTTACCATACATTAACATTAATGAATTATTAATAAAGATATCAGACACTAAACCCATTTTTAAAATCATACCATGAAATCCCTATCCAATTTTTGCATCTGAAACTTCGGCGCAGGACTTCAAAATGCAGCGCAAAGTAAAATTATCTGGCTTAAGCTTCGTGGTCAACAACAACTGGCAAAACACAATTATAGCATCATTCCAGAGGTTGTTCTTTGAATACCCACTGATCATGGCGTTCCACCGAAACAGATTCCTCACTTCCAGCTCTTCGAAGACGGATCGAGAGTTAGAAGGGGAGCCGCAAGAGAAGCACATGGTGGGGAGCCGAGTGGTTAGAACGGGATTGCTCATGAGTTCTTTGGATGATGAAATGAGCTCATGGATCTGTCGACCGACATTGAGATCATCATTAAAATCGCAGTCTTGGATAAGGATGCTAAATGTGTTGCTGAGAGAGGCAAAATCAGAGCTTTTTAAGAGGTGATGGGAGAGGACGAAGAATGCATCGTTGAGAGTTCCATTGTTGCAAAGGTCTATGATTTCTTGGGCAAATGAATTCTCAGAGGATTGGCTTTCGTATGGTAGATGAGTCTAAGAGAGGCCTTGTTAAAAGGAGTTTGTCCAGTCTTTGAAGAACACAAAGATAAAGAGAGTAGCGACGAGAACTCCCGTTGTTCGTTGGATTGGAGTTTTTGATCATTTTGCGAGGTTGGAAGGAAGAAGATAGCTGGGTTTCGGCCAAAAGTATCATTTTTGCTCCCCCTGTACAGATTTGGTTCCCTTTTTGAATTTGAGTTGTAAATATAAAATTTAAAATAAACTTCATTATTTTTTTTTACATTTAGATCAAGTAAAATTCTCACACACATCACATACTAAAATTTAAAAACCTATATCTCTTTGTTAATAGTCAAAGCTTTCAACCAACAGGTAAAAATGAGATGCTTATTTTAAAATAAACTTAATAGAATAAATCAACAACAACCCAATTAAATAATATGAAATAATATTTTTAATCCTAAAATTCTAATTTGGGATTCAAGTGGGTGTTCAAATATTTACTATGCAAAGGATAAGTTTTTTTTCATCCTAATTCATGACAAATTATTCAACTCTTATATTACTTCACTTCACATTCATGAATTCCACAAATAATTTTAAGATTGGTTATTGATATTAAGTAAGAAAATTCATTTTGATCATCAGATTTTTTTTATGTAATATTTATATTAACAATTTCTCAAAATTAAATTCAGAACCATCTAAAGTACAATTTCGTTAAATTTATAATCAAATTGAGCATCTTAATTAGATGAATCCAATGATACCAAATGTTATAAAATATGGATCCAAATAAGCCCAGATCAACCACCTGAAATATAAGTAAGAAATTTGGGACGTTAATTTATACCCAAAATTGAGTTTTTAATTGTTGAACTAAAGTAGAGCTCTTTGAGGATTTTAATATTTTTAAGAACAATTAGTGAAAATCATCTAAAAAGCCCGTCTAGCTCAGTAGGTAGAGCGCAAGGCTCTTAACCTTGTGGTCGTGGGTTCGAGCCCCACGGTGGGCGAATTTTTATATTATTTTTTTTTTAGTCTACAGTAAGAAAAAAAATAACTAAAATATTACATTAAAAATCATCTTTTTTAAATAGAAAATTGTCTATAATTTATCTTAATTTTTAAATTAATAGAAGTTTTAGATTATTTATTAAAATCGTACTGTTTAAATGCATAGTAGATAGAGCACACCGAAGTATCATAAGTGCTACCTGTTGGGTCCAAAGATTCTGCATTTTGGCACAATAACGATAGGTGGGGGCAAGCTAGTTGAGTTAATCTCAAGTAACAACTAACTAGAACTTTGCTTGCATATATCTAACTTGAATTTAAGGCATCATAGGACTAACTAAGGACATTTAAAGAAGAAAAGGAGCTAGACAAGTTAATGAATTAAACCATATTATACTTGTACTCAAACTCATAATATATAGGTAATAATATGAAAAGGAGCACATTCTTACAACCTAGCAAACTAATGCTATGAACTCAATCCAACTTACAAGCAAACTCGACTCATGTACACCCTTGAGTTATAATTACGAGTATACGGTATCATTTTGACAAACTTCTTAGAATTATTTTCAATACAATTTTGTTGTCATTTTAAAAATTATTTTACCCTATAAGTACAAAATATTTACAACTATATTGAATATTTAAACATTAAATCTTTAAGATCTTTTTTATTGAACTCTTTTCTCCAACCATTCCAAGGGCTTAAAGTACAATTCCCACAAACTTGAAAGCATCAAAATCAAAGTATTTGCAAACATTTCCTAGAGATCTACAATAATTGAAAACTTTGTAAGATTGCTTCTGTTTTTATCTGCATTATTTTTATTACAATATTTTGTCAGATCTTTAAAACAAAATCAATTAATGAAAAAATTTGGTGAAGCTTTCTTGTTATTGTCTTAATATTAGGTTGCATTTGCCTTTTGAGGGAATGCAAGTCTATAGGAAGTCTATAGGAAGTCTAAAGGAGCATGGGAGGGAGGGAATACCATAACACTTGAAGTTTTCACAGAAAGAAAGCATGCAATATGATACAAAGTAGAGAGGGAAAACCTGGCAATAACAATTCAAACAAAATATCCATCAAATATGGCAAAGGAAACGCAACAGGGAAGTTCCGTTGGTAACTGAGTTGTTTCAGCACTGGTTGGTAGAGCTTGGCCAAATGACAACTTGCCCCCTTTGTCGAGATAGATCTCAGAAATTACTTGCACTGGTTCAAACATTAGAAACCACCAACATATTGTTTACCATATGTTCCTTGTGGATGACCACTTCCAACAGATGAAGCTATGTCTCTGCCTCCAAAACCTAAAGATATGGAGCTTGATCCAGGACAGTCCCTAGCCCAATGACCAGGTTGTTTGCATTTAAAGCATACATTAGAAGAATTTCCACCCTCCATTCCACTAATAGAAGATCTGTGCGTGAAGCCACCTCCAGTAGATTGTCCTAACTCGCTTAGGCTCCTTGGACAGTTCTGAAAACTGTGGCCAGACAAACCACAGTTATTACAAAAGGATGGGACTTCTCTGTTCATACTATGGCTTGAAATACCACCATATTGATTCATATATCGATCAAAACCGGCACCGCCGCCACCGAGAGGCAGATTAGTCACAGAGTGTCTGCTGTGATTAACTTCTGAATGAGAATATTCAGAATTATGCACTCCGGCTCCAGAAGCATATGCTCCATGAATAGCTGAAACTGCATGAGCATCTTCCACAGAAAGTCTCTCAATCATGCCCAAAATGAACCTGCTCTCTGATGAAGGATTCACCCTTTCAGCTTTGATAGCAGTAGATTTCACACGTTGTTCATCACTAAAAGTTTCCTCTTTTACTTTTAATTTGAATAGATATTGACTGAAAAGAACTCTCCTTATAACCTCAGCAAACTTCAACTCATCTTGTTCTTCATACTTGAGAAAGTACAGTTCCTTTGCAGATACACCGAGGATTTCTTCACCACATTCTTGGAAAGCAGTAACCCAGGTAATACCAGTGTGGTCCTGAATCTGTAACTGGAGTAGGTATCTATAATCGCACTCGGGAAAACTTTTGTCGCACCGATCACAATGCCATGTCCCATCCCCATTATTATTAACTTTCTTGTTGCATTGTCTGTCACTCACCATCAAAGGGCATGCCGTGTAGCAAAAATTATCAACCTTCAGGAATGAAACTGTGGCCTTAACAGTTATCCAGTCAGGCTTCTCAGATCTTCCAAGACCTTCATCCTTAATTTGTGAAACTGTCTTACGCACATCCATTCTCCCCATTATTGCAGCTTCCCTGGATATAGAAAGGGCAGTATGATTCTTTCCCTCACTATTATACCATTCCTTTAATTGGTGCGTCTCCGGAATATCAGGATCTATAAGAAGCTGGCTAGAGGAAATTGTACCGATTGACTTTCCACTAAAATCACTGACTCGACCTGTTTTTATAGCCAATACAGGGAATATGCCGGAGTCGCACAAGCCTTGGATTTTCTGCCCTTCTGTGTTGCAAAAATTTCCCCATAGAGTTATTTCAACACTCTTTCCAGACATGTCCTTCAATTGAAGAGTTCTCTTGTGAGTTTCGGTACCATTCTTTCTCATTATTGTACCTGCAGGATTAATCGAAGTAACTATACCGATCAAATCAGCCATTGAATTATTTTCCATAGACTCAATTTCACTTATAGGTTTAAAGCTGAATTGCTGCCTTGGAATACTGTTATCCTCCTCTAAGCAAGGCTGGATTGTGGATGTAGACTCCAACATAATTTCATATTCATTGTTAAGATGGTTGAAACTCTTTTGTGTTGGTCTCAAGGTTCCTTTGGAAATCAAGTAAATTCGCCCTACCTCTATCTGATCATAGAACTGGTCAGCTACCATGTTAAAACAAGTTGCTCGTATTTCTCCACCATCAGAGTCGAGGAGATCGAAAGAGAATACTTTTCCTTCACCTCTTGCATTATTGTAGTGCCTGATGTCTGCCTTAGCCGTAACCCTAGCTTTGATCGTCCACTTTCCTTGATAAGGATTCAATGCAGCAATGGGAATTATCCTAGCTGGGGCTTCGTTCTTAGCAATAGGACCTCTATTTGTATAAATAGGAGCAGGTTGCTGATATGTAGACTGAATTGGACGCCCGTAACTATTAGCAGGGGGTTGAAATCCTCCATTTGATGAGCCTGGGAATCTTTTTTGTTGCATACCACCAATTTGGTTTGATTCCATAAAACCCGCAGTAGCAGATTCAGCTTTAGAGGGCAAGAAATTTGCATTTCTGATGTTCCTCCCAGGAACAGAATCACCAGCAAATGAGCCAACATGAGATTGATTGTTCACAGCTGACTCTTGTCTGGGAAACGAAGCATCCCCAAGAGCATGTTGTCCAACATCAGGACCACTTGCTCGAGAACCACCATGATGTTGGGCATTTTCTATGGATAAACCTGGTTGGTTTACCTCAGGTGGCTGTCCAAGACCAGCAACACGGTTTTGTAGAACAGGATTGCCAGAATCATAATTTTTTGGCTCCCCAATTATTTCAGCCTTCTCAACCAAAACTTGCAGGCTGATTATAATGATAATCCTGTTTTTGAGATTAAGAACGAAGGTTAATTATCAAAAAAAAACATCAAATTGCTTGCAACAAAGCATATTTATTTAGTTTCCATTAGAAAACAAATTTACCTTTACACCAGTGCAAAAAAGATATATATACATGTTATGTGTAAAAAAAGTAGATCTCGGACGGATTATTTTCATATAAGAAAAATATGACCATTTAGATTGCAAAATTTTGCAAAGTTATTCCGAGTGAAAGTTTATGTACCTAACATCACTTACTAAGTTTAGACTTTAAGAAGGAGCGGGATATGAAAAATAAAATAAAATATTATCCTAGGATTAGATGGGGACATTTAAATAACACTAATAAAAATATTTTTAGAGTAAGAGTCAAGATCTTAAATTTTTTACTGTACATGAGGAAGCTAATATTATGTGAGAAAAAATAACTAATTATATTAAGAATAAATAGTTGGTGGATGAATCAAAATGTGCAAGAAAATATCAAAAATAAAAATCTTTATTATAAAAAATCGATTTAGATGTAAAAACTTAGAAAATTGAGAAAGATATAAAGAAACTCATAAAAAAACTAAATAAGCAATATGTAAAGCAAAAAATTTAGTTTTTAATGATTTATATAATATATTAGATACTAAGGAGGGCGAAAGATGTATATATAAGTTTGCCAAGTAAAGAGATAGAAAAATTAATAATTTAATTCAAGTAAAGTGCATTAAGGATGGAAATCAAAAAAGTCAGCAAGGTTTAAAATTGCGTAACTGCGCCTCGAGGCGGTTTTCGTCCGTGAGGCGAGGCGTAAGCCTCGAGGCGGTCTGAGGCGTAAGCCTCACGGAGACAGAATTGCGTAAATGAAAAATTAAGGGTTTTTGCAGGATAATAATGGCAATATTGTATCTTACAATAAAAACATCTAAATGATATATGAAATACTTGAAAGGAAGAAAGTAGATGCAACAAAATCATGTCCAAAAAGTTGAAAATCACAAAATATTAGTTCAACAAAACTCCCAAAGTACAAAAAACATATAAAATGCAATTATATCCCATCACTAAATGGGTCTTCAAGTGAATCTTCTTCTCTAATTGTATCTATGAATGTCATGTCATCTTCATCTTCAACATGACTCACTTTTCTCTTCCCTGTTCATTAAGATAAAAGATCATTATCATGTATTCATGTTCATTGCTCACTTGACATAAATGTAATGTAATAGCATATAAGAAGTTGTGGAATACCTTTACTTGAGTGTTGTGCTGCAGAGCTAGTGGATGTGCCAACTGCAGTACTAGTGGATGTGCCAACTTGATCTGCTTCGCCCCTCAAGACATCCACACTTATATCTTCTAACTGTAAGTCTGATAATGGCAAATCTGTCTCATCATCTATGAACCACTCATTATCAGACAACACATCATCACACACTAATGGATCCTCATCATCCTTCAACCCCTTATTCCTCAACCTCCTCTCTCTCAACCTCTTCTTGTGCATAATATATACCAGAGAGTTCATTCTGAGTGTTGATAGCCGATTTCTTCTCTTTGTTTGCACTTGGCTATATGTACTCCAGTTTCGCTCACACCCAGAAGAAGAACAACTGAGGCCCAACACTTTTACAGCAAAACTCTGTAACTCAGGGGTGGAATCACCAAATTGGATCCACCATTCAACTGTTTTCAAGAAAAAACATAATCAGAACTGAATAAAGTGTTTTGCATTTACCAAAAAAATTATACTTGGAGATCGTTTAGAAATGGTTGCTTTTGCTGCATTCAATCCAAAAAAACCCTCTTTATTCCGGAACTGAACAAGCTGTAAATCTGCAAGCTCTCTATCTGCCTGTTCCGGTATTAATCTTTCCATACAATGATATAATCCAAGCTTCACCTCAGGATTTGAAGATTTCTACTCTGAATATTGAAATTAAGGGTTGAGATAATATGTCGCTGCATGTAGATGTCGGTGTAACTGCACCTCCCACCGAGCATCAACGATATCCCAAATCTCCCTATAACTTACCTCCTCTCCTCCCAAGTTGTGAGCAATCATCTCCTTGGCCTCATCCATAGCATTATAAATAAAACTCATAGCTGGTTTCTTCTCTGCATCCACTAAGCGTAGAACTTGCACTAAGGGTCTCGTGCTCAAAATGTCATAGGTTACAGTAGCCCAAAATTTATCATTTAGAATTATCTTTCTTATCTCCTTTCCCTCACTCTTCTTCCCCCAAGCAGAGTTAAGCCATTCAGTTGATGTAAACATGGCTTCCAAAGGTTGCCTCACCTCCATCAAGCTCTGTAGTGTCAAATAGGAGGTGGCAAACCTATAGATTCACAGTGCACAAATGTAAGAACTATGAACATACAGTATGAGTGATTTGCAATGTACAAAATTAAGAACATACCTAGTGGTTGCAGGTCGAATGATTTCTTTCTTTGAAAATTTTCTCATTAAGCTTAAGACCCAAGAGTGATTGTAGATGAATTTTGTAATCTTCTTCGCCCTAGCAAGAGCACTCTTGTGCTGAGGTAAGTCACCAAGATCCTCCAATATGAGATCAATACAATGTGCTGCGCAAGGTGTCCAATAGAGGTGTGTCCTCTTCTCCATCAACATCTGACCAGCTGCTTTGTATGCACTGGCATTATCAATCACTACCTGGACAACCAACTGCTCTCCAATCTCCTCAATAACTCCATCAAGTAAATTGAAAATGAATGTAGCATTCTTCACCTCATCAGAAGCTTCAACAGATCTTAAGAACACTGTACCATAGGGATTGTTGACAAGGATGTTTATCAAACTCCTACTCTTCATGTCAGACCATCCATCTGACATTATAGTCACACCTGTCTCAATCCACGTCCTTTTAATCTCATCAATGGTTCGCTCGGTGTTCTGCAACTCCTCTTTTAAAATCCAAGTGCGCAACTCATACATAGAAGGTGCTTTCAACCCTCTTCCATACAATCCTACAGACCGCATCATACTGAAGTAGGCAGGCGATGTAGCAACATTAAATGGTATTGCATTTTCAAAAAAGAACCTCCCAATGTCCATGCAAACCTGTCGCCGACCCTCTCTAGTACCAGCTGCAGGCATCATCTCTGCTTCTCCTCTATCTGCTCCTGGAGTAGTCATGTACTGATCCATAGGACCCCGTGCACCTCTATTATGTATAGTGGAGGAAGAGTCATTTCCACTCTCGCTCCCAAAATAAGCACCTTGGTCGACCCTTTCATCAAATTGCTACTGTTGTAAGTGTTTGACAGTGGTAGTTTTCTTCATGTAAGCACTTATTTCTTCCTTCACATTGTCCGGCACTTTTGCACAATGTGCTACGTTCTTGTGAGAGCATGATAAGTGCTCCTTCATGCGGGTTACTCCGCCCTTCACAACTTTCTCACAAAAGTTGCACTTTAAATAGACATAGCTCTTCTCTCCGCCGCCAATGTCAACTTGTACACTATACTTCCAAGAAGGGTCCCTCCGCAATGACGTATTCGTCTTTTCTTTACCTCTAACCATGTCTCCTAAAGCAAAAAATCAAATACACTCAAAAAAAATAAAAAATAAAAACTAAACCCTAATTTCTCTTAAACTTGCAAAATATATCCCTAAACTTAATAAAAATACCTAAAATCCAATGTGGAGTACTCCTAGAGGGTGGCCGGAAGTTTCCACTTCGCCGGAGAGGGGCGGCGCCGGCGGGAGGAGCGGCGGGAAGCAAGGCCGACGGCGTGCGTAAGTTGTTTTTGCGACCTGGAGCGTGCGGGAGGGAGAAAAAATCGGGTTTGGCTGAAGGAGACGGGTGAAAGAGATAAAAAGACCTCATTTTAAGTGAGTGGACCCTACCCAGAATTGCGTACGCCTCACAAGGAATTGCGCCATTGCGCCTCTGAGGCGCGCCTCAGCCCCTGTGAGGCGTACGCCTCTTGCAAGACCAGAATTGCGTAGGCTATGAGGCATTTTTGGGAGGAATTGCGCAAAGGCGCGCCTCTCATTGCGCAATTTTAAACAGAGAAAAAGTGTTTTTATTATAAAAGAATATTCAAAAAATGTGGATCAATTATTTTGATAGGCTTTCAATGAAGACTGTGAGAATAAGATTGACTTCAGTGCCCTTAGCACCCTAAATGAAAATAGATATTTTTATTTTTGTTGGCATATAAGTAAAACCGAAGCTAGAGAGGCTTAAAAAAAATGAAGTGTGGAAAAGTTGTTACCCCTTATTCCAATAGAGGCGTGGAAAAGCTTAGGAGATGAAAGAATTTATTAGCTTATGAAAATTTTCCATATAACTTTGAATACTAAAAAGATGTCCTATGCATGGATGAGTGTGTTGATTCTTATTTTTAAGAATAAAGGTGATGCACAAAAGTGTGTGAATTATGGAGGAATTAAGTTATTGTGTCATACTTTAAAACTTTAGGAGAGAGTTATTGAGCATAAGTTACAACGTGATACTAATATTTCTCAAAATCAAGTTGGATTCTCGGGTAGGTCTGCTATGGAAGCTATACATTCATTAAGAGGTTTGATGAAGAAGTATAGGAAGAATAAGGAGGACCTACATATGATATTTATTCATTTTGAGAATTTTATGATAAAATTTTAAGAGTAAGTGCTATGGAGAGTTTTAAAAGAGAAAGGGGTTAATAATGCTTATACTTAAGTCATTAGGATATGTATGCATGAGTTGTTACATATGTTCAAACACAAGGAGATTGGACCAAGTATTTTCTTATTTCAGTTGGATTACATTAATGATCAACTTTAGTCATGGATGTTTTTACTAGACGTTTGCAGGAGGATGTACCATAATGTATATTTTTTGCTGATGATATTCTTCTTGTTGATAAGACTGCTGAGGGAGTTGAAGGTAAACTTGAATTATTGAGATCAATCTCAGCGTCTAAAAGTTTTCATTTGAGTAGATCTAAAAGCGAATACATAGTGTAATTTTAGTGTGAAATAATTCTCATGGCAGGATTATGAATTTAGACAATCAAGTCATTAATAAGAGTACACGTTCAGATATTTCAAGTCTATTGTACAGAGTAACAGTGAAATAGATGGGTATATTATTAGTAGAATTCAAGTTGGATGAATGAAATAAAGGAATACATCATATTTGTTGTATGACGGAAAAGTATCCCTCAAACTTAAGGGAAAATTTTATAAGATGGTGGGGAGGCATGCAATTCTTTATGGTGCAGAATGTTGGCCACTAAAAGATAAGCATACAATTAAGTTAAGTTTTGTGCTGCCGAGATGAGGATGCTCGGGTGGATGAGTGGTTTTACTCTTAGGGATGGAATGTGAAACAAGCATATACGTGAAAACATTGGAGTAGCTCTAGTGACAGATAAGATTAGAGAGAGTCGCCTTAGATGGTTTGGTCACATAAAACATCATACTTCTGAGTTCTGATGACCCGTTTAGGAGAATAGATATATTAGATTTGGCCTATGTTAAAAGATATAGAGATAGACCTAAAAAAGAATTGGTTAGAAAATATTACAAATGACTTTTTTTTTAATTAGATTTAAATGAGAAATTGACTCTTAACATAATACAACGGAGAAAAGGGATTCATGCAGACGACCTCACGTAGTGGGATAAAAGCTTGATGTTGTTGTTGTTGTATAAATGCAGCAACAATTATGAAACGCGTTTTAAACACTTGAAGATCTTCTTAGATGTGAAATCACAAAATAAACATTAGATT
This sequence comes from Dendrobium huoshanense, assembly GCA_016618105.1. Taxonomy (NCBI): domain Eukaryota; kingdom Viridiplantae; phylum Streptophyta; class Magnoliopsida; order Asparagales; family Orchidaceae; genus Dendrobium; species Dendrobium huoshanense. The sequence continues at coordinate 40,089,310 of CM028349.1, forward strand.
ATCACATCAACAATATAAGGCACAACCTTTAAAAAACACCAAAGAGCTTTAAACGACCTATCATAGCCTTACCCTAAAAACTAGCTCATGCATTCTTAACCCACGGATGTTTACCAGTTTATGTGCATAAGAACAGAACATTTATCTGAAAGATAAGATAAACTATCTTAATAAGAAAACGTTAAAAAATTGGGTATTTAAAAAGGTGAATAGTTGGTCCACCAAAGAATGGTGTATTATCAGAGCAATCGGTTCAATGCCTTCTGATAGCCACTAGCAGTAAATTTCTGCAAACATGGTTCTTTGATCAGAATTAATAAGTTTCAAAGGGTAGAATTGAAACTATCAGATCTGACAAATAAGCAAAAATAATTACAATTTCAACTACATTCCAATCCAGATAGTGATAAGCTCTATGCAGATTGATAACTCTTAATGAATCCAAGGCTCTGCTAGATTAAGACCACTGAAACACTTCGAAAATTCACCTAATAGCATTTTTTAGGTGGTGAATTGTGATCATGAAATCCATGCTAAATTTATAATAACTATAACAAGTAATTAAGTTAGTGCATTGCCATTAAAACACTGCCTCTAATTTTTAACACAAATATGAGTACAATTGCAAAAATATCATATAAGGAATCAATTTCAAGGAGTACGCCACCATTGATTTAAGGTATGTGACCACTGTTATTAAATGCACGTTCAAGGCATCTTAATCCACCTAGCATGGAGCAGGATAGTGAACCCATCTTTTCCTAATGACTTAACAATTGTTTTTTCTTGTCTTTCTTTTAGCATATATGCAAAATTGACCATTTTGTAGGTTTAAATATTAAAAAAAGAAAAGAAGAGTGGTAATGGGAGGGATGGAGATGGTGAAGTGACTCAATGCACACAGATGGAAACTACTTTTCATCCAAATTTCATCCTCTTTAAAAATCTATATAAAAAGGGAGACTGGCCTCATCCTCCAAGGGAAGGTATATTTTTTTCCAGTTAACCACCTCTCATTCTTCTTTTCTCCCACACAATTATCTATTTGTTTTCTAGGTTTCTATGTGGACTGCGGAGCATGGGTTTGCGATAAACCTATCATTCATGATATGGTCGAGGTGAGGAAAGAAGCACCTCAGAAGTAGCAGTGATGGGTAGACCTCACATGAAGGAACGTCCTCAACTCAAGGGATAGAGAAATTATTCTGACCTTCCAAGCTTGTATTTATGTAATATTTATCCTGAACTGATTGTATCAATTCATTTTCTGCCAGGTTTATTACAAAATATTTCTAACAGTATGCACAAATCAAATGGTTTTTGCGATCATAATTACAAATCTATCACCAGATTCTTAAAGGATCGAGTTGTTATCTTACTCTGAATTCAACTAAAACTCTTGTCCATGTGGTAAAATGAGTTCATAAATGATAAACATCACCATGCATTCTTCCCAAACCGTTTCCTAATAACCAAGTTTTCTCAAATCTAACAGAATGGCAGCAAAGAATCTAAAAAAATCAAAAACATCAACTACAAAAACTTTACAGCACGACAAGAATAACTACCTCCGACTTTGTATGGTGTTGCAGATAAATTCGCTTAGTTGAACGATCGATCCTTTCTGCAGCTGGCCAGACTTAACAATCCCATTCATCTGTGTTGCAAGCATTCCCTGCTGATGGTGGACACCGTCGGAAAGAAGCATCCGGTACCTCTCCGCTGAGCTCTGCTGAGTATTCACCAACCGGATCTCCACTACTTGAAGAACAGGTTGCAGTTTGTCCCCCAACCCTTGCGAAATCTTCGCAATCGCGCCACTCGTTAGGTTAATAGAAGCCATTTTTTTTCCTGACTCACTGGAGAATCAAACGAGATGGATCAAAAAAACTTGAACGAAAAACCCTGGAAAACAAGAAAAAAGAGAGAAATATCGATATCAATATCTCAAAACGTTAAGATCACTCGGTAATAATATAATCAGAGTGAACCACGGAGGAAGCTGGTCGAGATACCAGAAGATTCTTATCAGAATTGATTCGCCGCTTCTGCTGCCGATCGGGAGGAAGATGAGAAAGAAGAAGTGCAAGTCAGAGAGGCGCGATGGTTTAAAGCCCTAGGTAGTGAGCGGAACCGCCATATTTTTTGGCATTTGAGAGGGAAAGTCCTGGGAGTCGCGAATTTCGAGTTTCATTTGGGGATAGGCCGTCCTTGGACCGACCGGGTCGAAGTGACCCGCAACGCTCTCGTTGCATGGATAAGAATAAATGAATAATGCCTCTTTTGTTCAAGGCTTTTAAAATCGGGTCAATCAATGAACCAGAAGAATAAAGGGTTAGTGAGGATCGAATTGGGGTTGAACCGGATGATGTAATAAATAATAAAATTAATATAGTAATATGATGATCTAACCTTAAACTTAAACACAAATTCATCCTATCATACAAATCAAATATCTAAATTAAAAATAAGTTGGAGGCTATTTTATAAATAATATAATTCATATTTAAAATAAGATTAGTTCACATATATATGTTTTAAATTTAATATAAATAATTTCTAATTTATTTTATATGTTTAGACATACTTTATAGTTATGAAAAGTATACAAAATTTTCATTATAAGATTATATCTATATTTTTCATATTATATTATTTAATATAAAAATAAAGATAAAAATTTTAAAATATATATATTAGATAACTAAATAAAATGAAACAATAATACATAAATATTAAATATTATTTGTTTTATTAAATTTTAAATATATATATATATATATACATATATATTTATAGTGTATGTATAGTGAACTTGAGAAGTGAGAACTTTTCTTTAGGTTTTAGTCTCACATCACCTAGACAATATATGTTAGCATTGTTTTTATCTATATAAACTTTTTGGCTCCTTTAGGAAAAGGCATATGATATGATGGGCTATGTGTCATGTCATAAAACATTTTTTATTCTTGTTTAATTAAAATATATAAATTTTAAATTTATTTGTTAAGTCAAATATTGAATAATAAATGTATTAAATATTTTATTTTTAAAAAAAATATTAGCCAAACCGGTTTTTGAAAATCGGCACCGGTTCGCCGGTTAATCGGTTGAACCGCTGGTTCAATTCGATTTGTGGCTGAAGCGGTTTTTACAAAATTCCGGACCGGCCGGTGGACCGGTTGAACCGGCCAGTCCGGTCCGATTTTCAAAGCATTGCTTTTGTTAAAATAAATGTTTTTGGGCAGCTCCTAATTATAAGTTGATAATTTTTTTGCTATACATGTATAACCATATCAGAATAAAATATGAACAAATAAATGAAGTGATTAGATTTATGGTAGTTCTACTTAAGATTATTTTCTCGATACCATATCGATAAGTTTATTCTAAAAATGTTGACATCTTAGCATATATCATCTCACATCCTCATCACCTCAACATCCCATCATTATTGGTTTGACTTATTTGATCGACTTTAATCTATATGTTATGAGTTGTTTCAATGTATATTACATCATCTTTTTATGTATTGTGCATCGCATTATCTCGATTTCCATGAGATTGAGCTCACCATTATCTTGAGCTACGCTCTATGGTCAACTCTTGTGAGTATCCATGTTATCACCTATCACGTGCCAATGTGATCAACATATGTTACTACCATTGAGTAATATTAAATTCATTATAACTTTTAAGTATCCTTCCCCTTGGTTGCACACTCATACTTAAGGAGAAACATTTTCATAAAAATTAAGGTATCATATCGAGTTGTCATCAACCTCTATTATCATTGCTCGCCTACTATAAAGTCAAAGACAATGCCCTCCTTTAAGTTGGTCTTGAAGGCTGTTTTTTAGTTTCAATATTCATTTAATTAGTGGTTATTGGGTCTCCAATTGTTGCATAGCTTTGACATTTATGAAATAGTTGATCACTATTCTTTACTAACTCAAAAAGTTATAAACTTTGGTTCTTTGGATATCCTCAAACTCACAAACTAAGTTTAATTCTTTTTGCCACCTTCCCTCTTTTCCCTTAGGTGTGCATTTATAGACATCCCTTTTTCCCCACCAAGATCCCAACTTAGCGGCATTTACTTAGTCAATATTCCTCAAGGCTACAAGGAGGAATCACCATTCCCTTACACCAACCTTAGTTAATTTGTAAGTGTTCTATGAAATCTTTATATACAATACTTTGTAATCAATTTAAGCGGTTAAATAAATATCTTTCCAATAGATATCATACGGCCATCGCATACTGTTGACTCTCATTAATGACACTTGTTATGATTGGTTCAGATTTATAGTTGTACTTTCTTTAGTTTATGTCTTGTATAAGTTTTTGTTATGTCATTAGTGTCTATATATAGATGTTATAGTTTGTATGGACGCAAGCGTGGTCGTGGAACAACATGGTGTCATAATCGAGCGTGTGCATGCTTAGGATAAAAAAGAAAGTGTTGGCAACATTCTGATATCAAGAGGAAGACACGAGTTCGATAAGAAATGTTTCTATTGCTACTAAGACGGGCATTTCAAGAGAAATTGCCGAGATTTGTTGAAACGACAATGAGCTAGGCCCAAAGGCGACTCAAACTTAGCTATTTTTAGCTCTCTCTCTCTCTCTCTCTCTATATATATATATATATATATATATATATATATATATATATATATATATATATATATATATATATATATATATATATATATATATATATATATATATATATATATATCTTTGTCTCTACCCCCCCAGGAGATCAAGAGGAACTTCTTCTTCCTCAAGAAGTCCCTGCAACACTAAACCTACCTACAACATGTTGGAGACACATCTCATAATCATCCCGACACTTATGTCATCGCTCTATGATCTTGGCAATCATAAACTTCGCCAAAGTGTAAGGAGTGACATTGATAATGATATGACCTTATCAATCTACAATAGATAACATTATTTCTTGCATAAGAATGTCATCATCTTCTGTATGATGACATGTATTAAGTACTTACATAACATTGAACTCTAGTAATCTCACCCATCAACTCACCAACCATTGATTCCACTCGACTCACCCCAACTTTGGGTTGAAATCTCCTTAAGTTTATTGAGACTTCCACTCATAGGTTTTCTTCTATGCACATCGATCATTAACTTCACTTCTCATCATCGTCCATTCCCTTGCTTGCTTAATGTTCACGGCCCAAGAGCTTACTAAAAGTTGTTGCCCACTTAAAAACTAGCACATGCACCCTTAACACAATGAACAATCAGCTTGAGGTCCTTCACCTGACTATGGAGGTATGCTTCGACAATTATGTGGTATGCATTAAGGTGATAAGTTGAACAGGTCCCTTGTTATATTTTAATATTTATTTAAATAACTTGTTATGATTTCAAGACTAATGAGATCACATGTAAGTTGTAATAATACATGTTATGATTTGTATTAGTGTTGTTACGCAAAGTATAATAGGCTGCAAATATCGTGATATTTAATTATATTTCTTCATAATTCATATTCATTTTTTTAATGCTTTTATAACATCATAAAATTTCAACACAAAATTATATTAACTTATTGTGATTGTGTGTACACAACTTTTTGTGTGTGTGTGTGTTATTTGTTAGGCTCTACTGGATATATTTAACAATATAAAATTTAGATGTTGCCAATTATTTAACCATTCTTTCATAAAACATGTTAAATTGAATATTGCCTCATTTGTAACTTATGAAACAGTATCTTAATAATTAGTTATATGCCTCCAAGTCACAAAATATGAGCTTGATTGATGTGTGCATGCATGGTCGATATATGCTCAGATTGCATGACAATAAGATAGGCGAGCATGTAGATTTGGAATAAGATTGTATTATTTGCATTAATGACTAACTCTTGTGATAAGAAATCTTGCCAATAGCGTGAGATTATAATATCTACTTTTTTCTCTTTATTTAATTTTAACATTTCTTTTTTCCATTTAGAAATGAAAGCATAATTTTAAAATCTGTAAATTATAAAATCTGCTAAATTATATGAAGTAAGAAACATCCTTTGTCCATAATGTGCAAGTCCTATTGCTAGCTTTGTTAATCCACACTCCTGGTGGTGTTAATTTTGATTAACGAGTTGAATTCAAATTTGACTTAAAATTGACCTAACTCAAAATTACATGACTCAAACCCAACACATATATGCGGTCTTATGTTATATGATTCATTTAATATTTTTATGTTAATACAACTTAGTTATCTGAAATATTAGTCAAAGACATAATTCACTTAAGTCTAAAAAAATAAAATGGTTATTTTCATATTCATTTTGAGTTTTCAGATTAGTTTGAACCTGACTTGAATTTTAAATAGGTGAATTTTTTTTTGCTTGAACTCAACCCGTATACTATTCGGGTTAACCTAAACTTAAAATTTTTTAGATCAATGTGTGTCGAGTTGTCATTTGAGTTATTTATTGACACGTCTATATATATACTTCTCTTTGATTAGACATTTATAAGGATGTTTACCTAGCATTGATCAATTCTCCATTAAGCATTTTTTTCCTTGTATACTTTTGGAAATATGAGTACATTTTATAATTTAAGGATTGTTTTATCATCACCTTCTTATAGGATTAATGTGAAATTATATTCCTTCATCAGTGAACTATCCTCCATCCTTGAATAATATGTCTATTATATTAGATGTTATGATTGCAATTATATCTTTTATGTATTTCATCTCTCGAAAAATATATGACAAAAAAATTCTTCATATCAAAATGTGTCTAATTTGAGCTACAAACTTCTATTTTATGTAAGCCACAATCAAAATTATTTTGATTAAAGTTCGAATAAATTTTGATAAAGGCTGAAATAATATGCGATAAAAAAAAATGATCGATGATTAAATATTCTTAGAATTCAAATCATACATGAATCAATCTTGTTCAAAAAATAATGTTAGAATAAGACAATATTAGAAAAATTCCAAAATGATTTGAATAACATATTACTAGGAAATTAATAACACATTTGAATAAGAATCTAATAAGGATGATTCAACATGCAAACGAGGCTCATACTTGTTAAACACTAAAGTATAATATACCAAAATGTAAACATAATAACTATAGCACAATAAGACAAATATAATAGAGGATAACATTTTAACAAAAAAAAGTCTTATGAATTAAATTAGTTGCAATGTTTTACAATGATATGTTGGGTACAATCATAATAATTATAACAGTTAATAAAAAATTTGATACACTTAAATACAATAAAACTATATATAACATAGCTGTACCAGACAACATTCCTTCGATTTTTAAGGTATTTTAGTTTGAATGAAATTTTTTGACATATTTTATCAAGAAACAAAATGATTGCCATATTTTTACAACTTTGAGTATTACAATTTATATAAACTCAATTTTTCCTTAAAATACTTATAAGCATCTTATTGTAATTATATGAAATTTTGAATTTCTAAAATACAAAGTATTCTGTGCTTTTCAAACTCCTGATATAATACTTTATATTTTCTTATTTCTCATCAAATTCCAAACAAATCACTTTATGTATCAATGTTAGCATGTTCTTATAAAATAATCTTTTATTTTCTTGGACAATGATACACATCACAACACCATATATCATAACATAACATAAATAATAATATTATTAATTAATAATAATTCAATAATCTCATTAGCATAGTAGGCATAATTGTTATATATATATATATATATATATATATATATATATATATATATATATATATATATATATATATACAAATAATAGTAAGTTTATATTTTAATAATATATAATATAATATTATAATATTAATAAAATTTATTTATTTATAAAATAAACACGTATACTTTTATTTATATATTTTAATAAACATCAAAATTTCTTCATAAATTTGACCTAAAGGTTCGTGATTTTTTATTGTTAAAAAGTATAGAACTTTAGATAATAATTTGTGTGTTTGGCTTGTTTGTTGACGCTTTATTTATATGTGGGTGTTGAGATATATCATTATAGAAAATATTACATTTAAACGGAATGAATAGATCGCATAATTTAGCGTAATAAAGGCTTATCATAAAATGAAAATTCATTTACTATAGCTCATTACATACATTAGTTATGTATTAATACTTTTCAAATATGGGGCATACCAACATGAAAGTGTTAGCTGACTTCTTCAACTTCAACTTAGTTATAGCAAGTTCCTATGATGAATGTTTTGGCTAAATATGTCAAGTCGATTTTTAGGGCTAAGAAGTAAATGAATAAGTTTCTTTGGTTAATTTGTTATGTTCTATGTCTCTTCAAGCTAAAGACAACTTTGCTTTGATCATGAGTACATTGAATTGATGGCGTCATATTTTGATCATCCCATCACCGATGATTCTCATCTTCACGGAAAATTATTATGTCCGGTGTCCGGATTCGTCCGGACACCAATCCAGACGCACCACATCACCAAATATACTAGGACCCGGTGTATTCGGGTGACGTGGGGCGTCTGGATTGGGTGTCCGGACGTCCGGTGACCGGACGTAATAATTCATCAATCCCATGTGTTGCAACACAAATCATATTATATTTACTTATTTAGTCTTGCAATTTTTTTAAGGGGCTGTTTGGTTGGTCGAAAAAGAAATATAGTGTAAAAAAATATTTTGAAGTTGTTTGAATAAATATAAAGTACATGTAGGTGAATATTTTTTTTTTTCTGGTTAGAAGTAATCAATATGGATTAAACTTCTAAATGATGACAATAGGCGTGGCTTATGACGACTGCTAGTGGTGCTCGTTGTAGGTTGTGGTGGCCAAACAAACTTGTGATGTAAAGAATTTTCACTCAAAATCAAATAAATTTGATTTACACTCAAAATAAACTACTTTATTTTACATTATATTTATTATACTTATATTATTTTTTATTACAAACAAACACCTAAATTTATAAAATTCCTACATTTAAAATATTATAATCCTAAAATAATACAACCAAATAGCCTCCTAACATCGTCATCTGAACATCATTATAAAATCTCTACCTTCGTTTTAAAGGTCAAACTTGGCTAAGCTCCAAGAGGGAAAAAAAAGAGAGCTGGTAAAGTTTTTCTCTCTCTCGTCCCCAAAGCTGTGCCTCTGACGGCTTCTTTTGGTTTCCTATCAGAGTTGCAGTTTTCTTATAGTAATCAAGAGGGAACAGACAACATCTAGAGGTAAACGAAACTTTTATAGGAACCATCGTTCAATTCGAAGTTGTTTTCTTGATTGGCGCCTGCGCTCTGCGTGTTGCAGAAATGTTTTGTGGTTTGATTCGGTGATTTTCCTCAAGGATCTGGCAGGGAATCGGCTTTCTATTTCGCCCATCTTATAAAGATTGAGCAACCCTAACTTTCGGTGATCTGGTTGAAGGAACTGGGGAGGGTTAGGAGAAGGTGTGCTGATCTCTCTTAAATCTTAATGGGAAATTGCTGGGGGGATCAAGTCAAGGCAGAGAGCCCCCTGTACTCCACTTCAGGTGAGTGTACTGAATTTGACGAAGTTTCCGCTTCCATTTGCAGCTCAATAAGAATTCGTAAGAGACGTGTCCTTTCAAGCTCTATCCTTTATTTTGTGTTTTCATAACTATCTGTTCATGAATCACCAAGAAAGGATTCGGCATGTAAATTTGTAGCTAAGTATTAATGTTTTGGGAGTTAAATTTGCACGCATTTACGGTCATTTATAGATAAGATGCGGTGTCCTGAAAATATCTAGTTTTCTACTTTCTATTTTTAGGTTAGGTACACATGGTTCATATTTTGTAGGATTTACATAGCTAAATTTTGTTACTCTAGAATATAAAGTAAATTGAAGAAAAAAAATATCATAAGCGCCCAATGAAGCACGACAGGAAAGGATTTAAAAATCCAGAATCATGAAATGAATGCGGGGATTAATTCTCTTCCAAATGGTAAACTGCACTCATCTGATTTTGGAGAAAAAAAACGTATCTTCCTAGATTGCGCTTTGGCATTTTTCCAGGTTTGGTTGGATTATAGGATTTCTGTTTTATAGTGTGGCGCCTCATTTTCGTTGCTCTATCATGATCGTTCACATGACAAAATGGCTCACTATCCTTGGCCTTATCCATTACTTGGGATACAAAATACCACTCAAAAGCTCCTAAGCCAGGTTCCCAATGCAATTGGTTGCTCTGCAGAACCGCTTGCTAAATCAAATTGAAAGTCATTCAAGTAACTGATAGGATGTTTCATAAGATCCAACCTATCAAGATTTTTGTTCGGTTTAATCAAAACTGACCATCTAAATCAACATCTGCTTGAAGAAATATGTAGCCAATCCAACTAATATACTCATATGCCTGGACTAGCATTACTCCAGTCATTTGAGCCTTCCTACCCCATGATGGCTTGTTAGAGAATCCCTCCAACCCTAGAATGATTTTAGAATGACCATTTACCCATATTTTCATGATGTGATGTGTCATATATTGCAACCACCACCTTCTTCATGATTTTTGGCGCCTGAAAGATACATTGGTCATGGGTCATATTAATTAGGGATGTCTTAGTCTCTTAGAAGGCCTACTAAAGAGAAGGGTATTGATTGTATTGGGTGTTCTCTTAGCATTCTTCCCTGGGGAGCTCCATTCTTAGCGTTCTTCCTTAGGGTAATCCATTCAGCTTTTTTTTTTAAAGTGTGTCATGTTTCTTTTCCTCCTCTTCATCTCCTCCTCCTCCTTCTCCTCCTTCCTCTACTCCAATCACCATTCCTCTATTTCTCCTAAATACTATTGTAATGGAGAATTAGTGCATCATTATTGTAGTTGTAGGCAAAGATTGATGAACCACTCTTCATCATGTTATTTACTCTCTCTCTCTCTCTCTCTCTTACTATTTCTCTTGCTCTCTCTTTTTCCCCTTTCTCATGCAAAACATCCTCTCCCATCAACCCAAGTAAGCCATCTCTAAGATTCCCACATTACATTGTTCTCTCCCCTTCTAAAACCACATGCAGGCTCAAGCTTGAACCTCATTCCCACTTTCATTAACCACTTTTGTGTATTAACATCTTTTAGTGCTCTCGTTTAGATTCTCCACATTGTTCTAAGAAGTCTGATGGGAGATTATCTGCTCATGAGGTGATGGTTCGCTAAACATGCTTGCAGGACCTGCTATAAAAAGAGACAACTGATGAGTTTGATAAATCAAACTTAACAAATAACTCCTATCTATCAAAAGCATAAACGATCAAGGAATAGAGCATGCAATATAAATAACCAAAATGTTGAAGTAGTAAACTTTGTCACTATATCAAAGTGATAATGACACATGCTATATCTCCTACAATAGATATGCTGGTTTATATGCCGAATAACTGCTAATGTCAATCATTTCAATGCTTACAATAGGTATCTTCGTACCTTAGAATGACGTATTCGTCATTTCCTTAATTCAATTCATGCCCAATTATATATATTCATACATTTATATACATATACTATAATCGGTTTATCAAATACTCATCATCGGGAAGGTAATCACCAACCAAAGGAAATCTGATGATTTTCTATAGAGCTGCCACTCTATGTGCCCGTCTGTACGGCTAACCAATATCCAATAGAGTTCTATCGACATACACTTCAATGCACCCAAGCATATTGCTTGAGAATGGGATCTAATTAAGTACACAAGTGGTTTAATAGTTTGTAACTTAGAAGCATAATTGCAGGAATGTTTGTGTGGCTGCAATTTGACCTCTAAAATTTAATTAACGGCTTAAGAAAGTTTCCGCATTGAATTAAGTTTGAGCTTGTCTTGTTTTGTTTCCTTTAGTCCTTCGATATATCTTGCAACCAATTGAGTTGCGGTTTCATTCTTGTTGTGAGCACTGAGACAGTAAAAATCTTAGGTATAGTCACCTACAATATGATATCTTAGCACACAATGTTGATACTTCAAGTATAACATCTGTTCAAAGTCAACGTGAAGGAAATGTTCATAGAGGAGTTGCTTCGTTCGAAACCAGCTGCGAATTTATCCTTTTCCTTCCCAGTGATGGCACTATAACAATTGCATCCAACATATGCTTGCATCTCCTTTTAACCTACAAATAACATATTTAACTTGTTTGTCTAGGGCTATCTTCATGTATTCAATGAATGTCTCAACAACGCGTTCCTAGTCCAGGTAGTCTTTAACGTGTAATCATCCATCAAAGAAAGGTACGTATTTTACTTATGACTCAGTTGTAAACACCAAAAGCATTCATGGGTTGATGGCCAGGAATATGGGTTGTCCTTAACTAGAGCTTTAAAATTTTCAACATTTTCGGATCCTATAAGGCACACCAGCCACCAGCCGAAGGTTGTTGCTATGCTGGGGATTTATTTGCTTGAGAATTGGATCTAATTAATTACACGAGTGGTTCAATAGTTTGTCTCTTAGAAGCATAATTGTAGGAATGTTTGTGTGGTTGCAATTTGACTTTTAAAATTTAATTAACGGCTTAAGAAAGTGTCCACATCGAATTAAGTTTGAGCTTGTCTTGTATTGCTTCCTTCAACCCTTCTATATACCTTGCAACCAATTGAGTTGCAGATTCATTCTTGTTGTGAGCACTGAGACAGTAAAACTCTTAGGTATATTCACCTACAGTATGATATCCCTGCTCAGAATGTTGATACTTCAAGTATAACATCTGTTCAAAGTCAACATAAAGCAAATGTTCGCAGAGGAGTTGCTTTGTTCGAAACCAACTGCGAATTTATCCCTTTCCTTCTCAGTGACGGCACTGTAACAATTGCATCTAGCACATGCTTGCATCTCCTTTTAACCTACAAGCAACATATTTAACTTGTTTGTCCAGGGCTATCTCCATGTATTCAATGAATGTCTCAATAGCGCCTTCCCAGTCCAGGTAGTCTGTTACGCCGGCCCAGGAGGGGCCGGCTTGATCGGTCCAGGAGGGACCGGTCCGGGTCTATTCCAGGCGACGTAATAGACCCGGCGGAAGCCCTGGCTTGGGCGGAAACTTTGTGGAGCCCACTATGGGTTTAATGCAAGATTAGGAGGGAAATATTTTGAACTAAGGGCTGTTTAGGTATTTTGTAATATTCCTTTTTCTTTAATTAGGTGTTTTGGAGGGATTTAGATTATGTTGAATTGAATTGTTTTGAGATATAGGGTTTGGTGTTCTTGGGCTCTTGGCTTCGCCGGAGATCTTTGGAGAGTTTTTCCTTCCTCTCAAATTGAAGGAAAGTTGTAACTTGCAAGTGCTTTTCATCGTTTATTGAAATAAAAGCGTATGCTTCGTTTTCCTACGAGTTCTCCTACGTTTCCTCTCAGTTTTCCTTGTGTTTTTGCTGTTTTTCTGCTGTGGACAACAATTTTTCTACTGGATCTACTTCAGTTTGGCTAGGAACACTTGTGAATCCAAGTGTTTCCTATCAAATTGGTATCAGAGCATCGTTTTTGGGACCGTTGGTGGCTGAAATCCTGAAATTTCAGCGGGAGCTTTGTTTCCGGAAAAAGATCTTCGTGAATCTTGAGAAGAAGGATGGCCGGAAAGAAGGTTGACGTCTTGGAAGGCGAAGTCGGGCAATTGAAAGCCAATTTGGAGGAAAGATTCTTCAACCTTCAAAATCAAATCACCTCCAACAATGAAAGGAGGGGAAGTTCACCGTAATGGAGGAAATGTTGAAGAAACTACTTGAGATGAAAACCAATCCGGCGACATCGGAAGTAAGAGAGACCGCCGATGGCCATGACATGGGAGGAAATTCGAACCCCTTGCGGGGGAGGAGAAATTCGGAGGTGGAGATCCTAGAGGAAGAAAACGACATGCCTCCTCTAGAGCCTCTTTCGAGGGAAGAGATGAGTATGAGATATGACAGAAGGGGGGCTGATTTTGGTGGGAGGAGAGAGGGATCTCATCGCCGAGGTGCTGAATTCGAAAGAATTCAGCGTCGAGGGGGGGATTTTGAAGGAAGAAGGGAGGAACATCATCGTCGAGGTGCTGAATTTGAAGGTATTCAACGTCGAAGTGATGATGTTGAAGGAAGGAGAGGTGAGTATGAAGAGGGGTTAGAGTATATTCGTCGGAGGGACGATCGGGACAATTGGGGAACACCTCCTCTGAGAAGAATGGGAGGCTATGGAGGATACCGGGGATATCCCAAGGTGAGGAAATTGAAGATGCCCGTTTTCGAGGGGGAAGACGGCCATGGTTGGATCTACAAGGTGGAGCGTTACTTTGCTGTCAATGGGTTGACAGAGGATGAGAAGCTGACGGCGGCAGGATTGTGTCTGGAAGGAAAGACTGTCATGTTATCAGTGGCGTGACATGATGGAGCCTATCAAAAACTGGAGGGAATTCAAAAACTGCATAATAGAACGTTTCCAAACAGACCGGGGAGGAGATTTCTATGAGCAATTCTTTGCTCTGGTGCAGGAGGGATCAGTAGCAGACTACCGTGAGCGGTTCGAGCACCTGGCTAGTAGGGTGAAGCGATTATAAGATAGCGTATTGGAGGGGAACTTCATGAAGGGGTTGAAGGCAGAGATCCGAGCGGCAGTTAAAGTTCTGATGCCTAGTGATTTGGAGGAGGCAATGAAGTTGGCACAGCTGGTAGAAAATCAGAATAACCTGGAGAAGGGAGCCAGGAGCAGCAGCTCAGGAGGCTCTTACAAGACTACGACCATTCTTTTAGCACCAAAGGGGCCTGCATCAGTCAACAATAATGAGATCACCAGGGAGAAGCCAGTAGGAGGAGGGAGTGAGGATAACTTCAAGAAGCTCACTGAGACATAATTACATGAGAAGAGGGCAAAAGGGCTTTGTTTCAGATGTGACCAGAGGTATACGCCGGAGCACAGGTGTAAGGACCGAACTCTTCAAGTTCTTACTGTTTGTGATGAAGAAGGAATGGAGGGTGTCGTCTTTCCACCTTGCGGACAAGGTGGATCTTTGGGAGGGGAGTATTGTTAGACCGGTCCACTGGACCGGTCCAGCCGGTCCGCACGGGACCGGCAGTTCGGGAAATGTCGCGTGATCTCCGCCTCCTGCGGAGATCGGGCGGGCCGACAGCTCAAACATAGGGTTTTAGGAAGGATTTTTGGGTGATTTCAGAGAGAAATTTGAATGTAGGGACTGTTTAGGGAATTCCTTTTGATTTGTATGCATTAAATAGTTGATTTTGCTAGGGTTTGAGTATCTTGAATTTGGCTGAAATTTGAGATCTCTTAGATTTAGGTTTCTTTGGGCTCTAGCGGCATCTAGAGATTTGAGAGAGATCGATCCTCTCGAATTGAGGATCAATTGTATCTTGCTTATTTTATTCATCTACTAGTGAAATACAAGCTTTCCTTTGAGTTTCTCTCAGATTTTTCGGACAAGTGCTGTTTTTCTGCTGTAAACAGCAGATTTCTGCTGTTTTCCTGCTGTGGACAGCCATTTGGCTGCTGTTTGTTCGCCTATTTTGGTTAGGTTACTTGCGAAGTCAAGTATATCCTATCATAGTCTTTAATGTGTAATCATCCATCAAAGAAAGGCATGCCAAGTTTTTACTCTGAACTTCCTAGGTTCCTAATCATGCCATCCACGCCGCCTTGGAGGGTTGATAATGAGGGAGTGCATCATTTACGGAACCGGAAACATCTCGATGTTGGAGAAACTCACGTTCATCCTCAAAATCTGTAATGTCGTGAGTAGCTACTGTGTGTCTCCTCCTGATTGCATTCTCCCTTTACATGTGCATGAACTATCAATGTTGTTGTCAGGATTTGTGCGAGAGTAGTCGGATTTTGAATCAACATGGTTCTGAAATTCTATAGGTCGTTTCTCACCCCATGGAGAAGCATAGGAACTCAACTGTCAAAGCGTCAATCTGCTGAGTGAAGCTCACAAGGGCTGCCCATTGGGCTCCACACTCCAATCTTTGTCGAGAGCTGCATGCCTATTTGCGTTGGCCATCTCAGCCAATGTATACTAGCTCTAATACTAACTTCACATAGAAGCCCTCAAAGAGCCAAGGAAAAAGCCAGACCACTCTTAATATGTGTATATTGATGAAAAAATAAAAAACTTCTTATAGAACCTTTAGGCTGTTTTGTATATCCTCTATTCTATCATATAAGCAAATCAATAATAAAGTGCTAAGCGTACTGGATAACTGAAAATAGTATAAAGCTGCTAATAGAGGTAGTGTAAAGTGTAGAAGAGGTAAGGTGGGCTGGAGCACAAGATGGCAAGATACTAAGATAGTTCACATTAAGGGCCCTATTCGATTGAGAAGGATCCTTCAGCTTTGTCGATCTCATACAAGGCATCCTCAAAGTTGGCACATATCTCCCCACATACATAGGATCAACGTGTTAGACCGGTCCATTGGACCGGCCCAGACCCGAACGAGGCTGAGCGCCTCCGCCTCCTGTTTTTGCCACACACACCACAGGAGCTGACAGAGCTTTTTAGGAAGGATTTTTGAGGGATTTGGGAGGAAAATTTGAATGTAGGGACTGTTGAGGGATTTCCTTTTGATTTGTATGCATTAAAGACTTTGTTTTCCTAGGGTTAGGGCATCTTGAATTTGGTTGAAATTTGAGATCTTTTAGATTTAGGTTTTCCTTTGAGCTCTAGCAGCATCTAGAGATTTGGGAGAGATCGTTCCTCCTCTCGAATAGAGGATCAATTGTATTTTGCTATTTTCTATTTCCCTTTCATGAAATAATGCAAATCATCTATTGTTTTCATGGTTTTGTGCGGATTTTTGTGTAGAAGCTCGCTGTTTTCTGAAGATTGATAGGAAATACTCGAGATATACAAGTACTTCCTAACAAATTGGTATAAGAGCACGTCGATTGAAGGAAAACCAATGGCAGGAAGAAAAGTGAAAGTTTTAGAGGGAGACCTTGGACAACTCAAAGCAGATTTTGAGGAAAAGATGGCTGATTTTCAAAGTCAGATTGCATCCATCAATGAAAAGATGGATGAAAAGTTTGCCGTGGTGGAAGACATGTTGAAGAAATTGCTTGAAGCCAAAATCAAACCGGTGATATCGGAAGCAAAGGAAACTACCGGCAGCCATGGAAGAGATGAGAACCCTAACACGTCTACGGGAAGGGAAAAGCCAGAAGTGGAGATCCTGGAGGGAGAATATGGAATGCCTCCTCTAGAACCACTTTCTAGGGAGGAGATGAGCATTGGCTGCTGAAGAAGGGGTGTTGAATTTGTAAGGAGAGGGGATGCTTTTGATTGCCGAGGTGTTGATTTTGAAAGAAGAAGAGGAGATTTTGATGAATGGTTTGGGTATGATCGTCGAGGGGAAGATCGTGACAATTGGGGAGCACCTCCGCTTCGAGGAATGGAAGGTTATGGAGGATTTAGGGGAAATGAGTGTGACATGAGGGTGAGGAAACTAAAATGTGCCAATCTTTGAGGAGGAGGATGTGCATGGGTGAATCTACAAGGTAAAAAGATATTTCACCGTCAATGGGCTGACATAGGAGGAGAGATTGATGGCGGCGGGCCTATGTTTAGAAGGGAAGGCTTTGTCTTGGTTTCAATGGAGGGACATGTGACGACCTATACGGAGTTGGAAAGAGTTCAAGGATTGTTTGGTATAATGTTTAGATTGAGCAGGGGAGGAGACTTCTACGAGTAGTTCTTTGCCTTGACACATGAGGGTTCAGTGACGGAGTACCGGGAGAGATTTGAGTACCTTGCTTGCAGATTAGACCGCCTTTCTGAGACAATGCTAGAGGAAAACTTCATGAAGGGATTGACACCAGAGATCCGAGCAGTGGTTAGAGTAATGAGGCATTGTGACTTGGGAGAAACTATGGAGTTAGCTCAGTTGGTAGAAGATCAGAGGCACCTGGAGGGAGAGACTGGAGGCGGGAGCTCAGGAGGCTCGTATAGGATGACCATCACTTTATTGAAATCCAAGGAGCCAACACCGGATACTCTTCATGAGACTTCGAAGGAAAAAGACTGCAGGAGGAAGACTTGGGGACAACTTCAAGAAGCTCACGGAGACAGATTAGAGGAGAAGAGGACGAAGGGGCTCTATTTCAGATGTGATGAGAGGTATATGCTGGGGCACACGTGTAAGGACCAAACTCTTCAAGTTCTTACCGTTTGTGATGAAGAAGAAATGGAGCGTGTCGTCTTTCCACCTTGCGGACAAGGTGAATCTTTGGAAGGGGAGTATTGTTAGACTGATTCATTGAACCGGTCCAGCCGGTCCATGCGGGACCGGCCCAGACGCTAACGAGGCAGAACACCTCCGCCTCATGTTTTTGCCGCACGCACCGCAGGAGCTGACAAAGCTTTTTTGGAAAGATTTTTGAGGGATTTGGGAGGGAATTTTGAATGTAGGGATTGTTTAGGGATTTCCTTTTGATTTGTATGCATTAAAGACTTTGTTTTCCTAGGGTTAGGGCATCTTGAATTTGGATGAAATTTGAGATCTCGTAGATTTAGGTTTTCCTTTGGGCTCTAGCGGCGTCTAGAGATTTGGGAGAGATCGATCCTCTCGAATAGAGGATCAATTGTATCTTGCTTGTTTTTCTTCCGTTAGTTGATTTCTTGCAAGAAAATCTACTGTTTTTCTTGATTTTCATTGGATTTTGGAAGAATTTCTCGCTGTTTTACGAAGATTGATAGGAAATACTTGAGATCTACAAGTGTTTCCTATCACAATGCCAGATTAACGTGGAAGTAATTTAATTAGATCTATGAAGTTCCTTGCTGTCACTACATTGCTTTCGTTCCCAGCTTTTGAAAACCCACATTGCCACAAAACTCCCTATAGAGAATGTCGTGCTTCCAGGTTCTTATCATGCTTATTAGTTCTCTATGCAACAATGCTGAGCGGACGAGTCCAATGCCTGCTACCTATTGAGTTCCCTTGAGTTACAATTTCTCATCTATAAAAAGAGGCTTCTAGAATGCGGTAGTTGTAAGAAAAAAGTCAAGGTGATCTCCCAAAAAAAAGAAAGTCACATTCACAAAGTTCAACCCGAGAAATGCCATGAATCCCCAATAATGGGACAATTGTTATAACCACCCTACTACCCTTGCACAAAGGACACCTTAAGATATCCATTTCATCCATTGCCAATGCAGCATCCTCCCATCACCAACTTTCTACGATTGCTCTCGCAACCTCCTTTGATGGAACCTCCTTTGCTTTTAAAACCAGCTCCATCATTTCAAAATACTTAGCAACACAGGAAGAAGATAAGCTTGAAAAATAGTACAACATTTCTTTGCTCCATTGACCCTAAATGAGAGGTTTATCTTACTTAGGAAGCAGAGAGAATATAACTAGAATGTTGTTCATCTCATCTACAAGAGAAAATGTTTCTTGTAAATCAATCTCATTCGTTTGATTACATCATTTGGCTACTGATATAACTTTATACATTTAATGCTCTCATCAATCTTGTTTTTGGTATTAAAAATCCATTTGTATTAATCTGTGTTTTTTTCCTTTGGGTAGAGTTGAAAGTTTATAGGCATCAATTTTCTGAAGGTCCTGAATTTCCTCATGAATTGCTACTCGCTGTTTAGATATTTTTAAAGCTTATTGAATACTGGTTATAATTGCATGGATTTAAGAGATAATTTATTAGAATAAATTTAACTAGTAATTGATTGTTTGGTATAAATCCATACAGTTTTTTGACACCAGTAGGAATGTTTAAATCATTGTTAGTGTTACCTTGTGAGCTAGATTCAGGGTTCCAGTCAAATACAAAGTTGGCTTAGGAGAAATGCTTTGAACAATCTTGTCAATTGAATTTTCTTATTAATTGGAACAGACAATCCCTTTGAACTGTGCACATTGTATGTGATTGTGGCAGCTTAGAAGGAGTTTGGAGGAAAGGGATTCAAGCGGGTAGGACTCAAGAATGCGAGTTTTGGAAAGGATGATTTAAAAAAAAAAATTTACATCCATGATGGTGTAATATTTGTTATTATAGGGAGAATAATATTTGTACTCTTGTTAGTTAAGAGAGTAGGCCATAAAATACATTTAATGGCTTTTAGGTCAAGTTTATTTTTTGATGTGGAGGAATATGCACAATGAAAAAGCAAACGAACAACTCGAATTGTTTGTTTGGCATTAAATGTTAATTCTATTGCCACAAAAGTATGCTAAAACTTGAATTTTAATATTTCCTTCACTTTATCATGGAGTTTGTAATTCTTGGTTCAATTTTGTACCAAGTGCATTCGCATTTATATAGCTCTTTTCCAGCCTAGGTCCAGTTTCATTTACTGGAATGCTTCTTGCTTTGTTTTGTAGGTATGAACTCTAAATACAGCACCCAAGATCAATCTGGTCGAAGCAGTTCTAGCAGCAAGGTTTCTATGGCCTCTGTGCCTCCAACGCCTAGAAGTGAGGGGGAAATCTTGCAATCATCTAATGTTAGGAGCTTTGCTTTCAGTGAACTTAAAACTGCCACGAGGAATTTCCGACCTGATAGTGTTTTAGGCGAAGGAGGCTTTGGTTCAGTATTTAAGGGATGGATTGATGAGAACACATTTGCACCAGCCAAGCCAGGGACAGGGATAGTTATCGCAGTAAAGAGGCTAAATCAGGAGGGAGTGCAGGGTCACAAGGAATGGTTGGTGAGTTTTGGGTCCTCCGCTCACATTTGCAAGATTTTGCTTTATTTTATTTTGACCTTATTCTGAAAGAACGGTTCATAACTCATCATCATACACATGAGCCAGGGGAAACCATTAGAAGCAGTTTGATAATCATCATCATTTTCTAACCATTTGGGTAGAGATTTATCCTAGCTGTGTTCTACACGGGTTAATATATTGTTCTGCTTAAAAAAATATATTTTTGGTTCATGTTTTTCCTTTTTATTGTTTGCGCCCAAACCTCTTAATTTTTTTAATCCCAATCTTGCTATGCATTCATTTTAACATTCCATTTTTTTTTTCCAAAGTCAACTTGTCTATCAATGAGTACTTTATTGTATGGATGATGTTCGACCTTAAAAAAAAAGATATTTTCTTTTGTAGTTTCTATGATAAATTGGACGTTGCATCCTTGGTCATCATGTTAGTTTTTTCTAGTTTTTTTGTATTTCTTTTCTTTATGTTACAATTCTTCATAATTTCTCTTGTTGCACTCATATCATTTTTTGGTTATATTACTCTGCTTTCTAAAAGAAGATATTATTGGTTCTTTCTCCCTTTTATTGTATATGCCCAAACCAAGCATTTTTTTTTTTTTTTAATTCCAGTTTTCCCACTTATTCATTTTAACATTTCATTTTTTTGCAATCTCAACTTGTCTAACAATGACAACTTTGTTGTATGGATGATGTTTGACCTTAAAAAATTGTTGATGTGAAAGGGAGAAAATGCTTTCCTTAGACGGGATAATAATTTTAATGTCAATGGATTATGAAAGAAAATGAGTTAAGTTAAAGGAAAAATGGACAGAAGTTTTACAAGCAAGTTTTATGAAGAACACTTTTAATGTGTCATGCAACACTTGGCGTAAACAAATATAAATTGCGTATTCTTTAAACTTCAAATGGTTGGGACAATGCCAATGAGGATGATGAATAAGATATGTATAACTCAATTAGCTTAATTATAATTTTATAAAATTACTTTTAACTTTACGTGTATTCTATTGCCATGTGGCACTCTCACATTTTAGTAATAACTTATTGAATAGTAGTAGACTCTTAATCTTTCTTTCAAATCATTCTTCACCTTGATTTAATTGGAGGCGAAGTCTTTGGCTTAAGGGGTTCTTTGTATATTGCAAGCATACTTTAGTTTTGCATTGGTAAAGGTTATAATATCACGGATAATATTTTAACTCGCTGAACTTTGTCAAGCTTTAAAAAACTGGATGGTGCATCGGGCAGCGGGGTAATTAATAACTTCTATAGATCTTGTACGTGAAATGAGACGCATGATAACATCCTTCAACTCCTGCTTTTTCTCTCTATTCTATATGGTTTAAGTAACTTTGCTGAAGAGATTTGTTTACTGTAAAAAGTTAGATGGTTTGCTTTTCTGGTTTATTATGGAAATTTTCTTATTTGTTTTTGCAGGCTGAAGTGAACTATCTTGGTCAGTTATACCATCCCAACCTTGTAAAGTTGATTGGATATTGCTTGGAGGATGAACACCGCTTGCTAGTGTATGAGTTTATGCCTCGGGGAAGCTTAGAGAATCATCTCTTCAGGAGTAAGTAGTATTTCTATTTCTGTTGAACTTGTTTTTCATACTTGCTTGACTGACATTAAGGTTTCGTTTGGGACGGCTTTCTTACTTCTTCTTAAAGCAGCTTTTTAGTACAAAAAAATAATTTTTTTTCTACTAAAAAGCTGCTTTAAGAAGCAGTAAGAAAGCCGTTCCAAACGAAGCCTAAGTTGGTTCTTGCTGTCATATTATGATTGATGTTTGATGTTTGATGTTTGGTGCAGGGGGTTCTTACTTCCAACCCCTTTCCTGGAATCTTCGGATCAAGGTTGCTCTAGGTGCTGCAAAAGGGCTTGCCTTTCTGCACAGTGCTGAGACAAAAGTCATTTATCGCGATTTTAAAACTTCCAATGTTCTGCTTGATTCGGTATGTTGATTCACCATGATGCATTAGTTTTTTAATCCTCTTGTCAATGGTGAAAGAGAGCAAAAAGAAAAATTGCAAAAAAAAAAAAAAAACACAAATATTTACATGTTTCAGCATGATTGGCTTCTTATGTCCATGACCATAGAAGTAAAATCTTAATTATAATGAAGAACAGTTCTTTAAATGTATAGAGAAGAATATTAAATAACTAAATAACAATGAAAGATATTTGGGGAAAGTGCTAAAGAATCCTGAGTAGTATTTCATGTTCACAACACTAGGAATTTTTTGGCATATATAGATTTGCCTGGGGCACTATTGTTTGCAACACCATCATACTTGAACCAAAACAATCAGATAGGAGGTGAGTGATTTACTAAATCCTCTTTCTTCCCTTCTTTTCTTTTCTTCTCTCCCTCTTTTTTCTTTGTCCCTCTCCATCTCTCCTTCCTTTAACTAGTACACTCAATGAATAACTCAATACTTGGTCATATGAGTCTCATTTATATTCATTTATTTAGATAGTTGAACAAGGGTGAATCAAATTTTTAAAGCTCAACGGATAAATAAACAATCTTGAACATGGCCCACGTGTTTTTTTAAGTTCGTGAATATTTTTTGTTTAACAATTAGCTCTCTAAGGCTTGATATAATGCTTATTTAATGATGAATAATTACTTTTTGATACCCTATTTTATATTATTATATCAACTTTCTTATATTCTATGCACTTGAAAAGTTATTTTCATTACAATAACTATAAGTACGATGAATATATTGAGCAAATGGTTATGAATGGGCTTAAAATCTAATTTTATATGTTATTAATATTTGATTTAACAAATAATAAATAGATAGAGTAAAACTCAAATATTGTTTTTTATTAAAATTTAGTAATGACAATACTAAACAAATAGCAATATTGATAGACTAAAAATCTAATTTTGTTAATCATAAAATATTAGAGACAACGCTGAGTGAATTATTTTCATATTTAATAAAAATTATGAATATATTTATTGTTAGACATAAGCCTATTCGTTTAAATCATTAGCAACCGGAAAATCACTTGTTCTGAATTTTATGCTTACCTTATATTTGACCTTTAAAAATTAATAATTGTTATATCAGAATTTTGTTGATCTCCTTCTGAATTTGTGTGTGAACTCAGAGTTACAATGCCAAGCTTTCTGACTTTGGTTTGGCTAAAGATGGTCCAACTGGTGACAAAAGCCACGTTTCAACTAGGGTTATGGGAACATATGGCTATGCAGCACCTGAATATCTTGCAACAGGTTGGTTAAATCTCTCCATATTCATCTGTTTTGCTGTGGCTTATCATTTCCGATTTTTCTGGGAGCACAATCATTGTTTTTTTTGAGAATTAGATTTCTATATGCATTCTTTGAACTCTTTGTATGCTGATTTGTGATATGAAATATCTGTTTTTTTCTCATAAAAAAAGCTGTACGAAGTGATGAAAATGCTGATTGATAAATTTTTACTGTTCTTTTGCTAAATATTGCAACTGGGTGATTATGTTGGTTGCATTTGTACACATCTTGTCTCAGATGTTTGTCGAGCCAATAATACATATAGCAGAAATCGATGAAAACTTCATGTCTAGGAAAGACCAGCATAGTGTTATTTGTAATCGTAGAAATCCTGGTCTTATTCTCATTGTTTCATAATAAAACATTTGCAATAAAAAACACGGCTAAGACTTCATTACTGATTCCCGTGCTAGTAAGACATTGGTTTTTTGCTTTTTCTCATTGTGCCAGGGATATGCTTTCTATGTTAGCTTAGTATGCCTTTATATGCATGCTTTATTTATTTTTTTTCAATTGTAATTTTGCATGGACAATTGTCATCAAAGCACTCTCTCGGGTTATGGAGTGGAACACTTGTGAGTTGAATTGATCTTAATAAACTAAAGCCTCGTTTGATTAGTAAGAGTCACGACCAATATATTAGAAAGTTTGACTTTTGAAATGGGATTATTCTCCTCGCAGGTGCCATCTCAACCACCTTCCCTTCACATGAGTGATCCACGTCAAACATCATCTTTCCCCAAATGAAAGTTTTTTAAATTGCAAGTGCATACAATGGGAGCTTAGTCAACTATGTTAAGCCAGTATGAGTGCTGCTCATTTTTATGGCTAAATCATTGTCACCAAGGCCATAAAAATAAAAAATTGCATGAACCAATAGATCCCATTGGAACCATGTTGCAGTGGAATGTGTGGTGCTTAATCTTCCCTCAATATTTTGATTTATGGCTACCTATCAATATAAATGATAAAAGCAAGAGCAAATCTTATTACAATCCTGCTTCAATTCCAATGTGGAATTATTCTTGATACGTCTCCAAAAATGTTGCATTATTGACGCCGGTCTTGACGCAATATTTGAATTGAAAATTTTCAGAATTAAATTCAAAAACATATGAACTCCAATTTTAGTGAACTTATAGCCGAACTAATACAACAAATACATATTCTACCATTATAAATTTTCTAGCATGTAACAATTACATGCTCATGCATATCTCAAAATAGTTGACTATTAAATCATGCTTTATATATACATATGAATGCTGTATCTTAAAACTTACTGATATGTGAACTTTTATACTTTTTGTGAGCTGAATCCGTGACATCTTTGGATTATGCGATCAATGTGTTCCAGAGTTACTTTGCATTTTTTATATTTATCGAAATTTATGGGACAGTTAGGCATATTTTATGTCAAATTCCTCAGCCAGTCAAAATGGTCTGTTATTAATTTCAAAAAGGACACATCAGATGAAATGGCATATATATTATTTACATAAATACATTGGATGTTGATTTTGTTTGCTGATGATGACATGCTGCTGAATTGCATTTAAGTTAGCATTACAACTATTTGACGACTTTTGCATTGAAGTCCTTAATAGCTGGTCTTTGTCATTCATTCATGCTGCAGGTTTGTTTTGTGGAAAATGAGACATGAAACATTGAATTCTAATACACTTTCTTGCATGTTGAAGGCCACTTGACCACGAAGAGCGATGTCTACAGTTTTGGTGTTGTCCTTCTCGAGATGTTATCTGGTCGGCGTGCTATCGACAAAAATCGTCCATCAGGAGAGCACAATCTTATAGAATGGGCGAGGCCTTATCTTTCAAACAAGAGAAAGATTTTCCGCATCCTTGACAACCGTCTCAATGGGGATTATTCGCTAGGCGGAGCACAGAAGGTAGCTATGTTAGCTCTACAGTGTCTCTCCAGTGAGGCCAAGTTCAGGCCAAGCATGAATCAGGTGGTATCTGCATTAGAACAGCTTCAGACTTCCAATGACACACCAAAGAATCCCCAACCTGAATTCAAGATGGTCAGTCAACACCACAGTAACAGTCCTGGTAGATCTCCTCGGAAGAGCTTGGATGTTGCTGTAAATAATAAAATGACTTATCCTAGACCATTGGCTTCTCCTCTCTATTCATAACACACAATACATCAGAAAGTAGCTACAATTCTTCAAAGCTGCTGCTGCTGCTGCTATTATCAGCAAATAGCAACAAAGTGTATGGGTGCCTGATTGTTGTATAGCTCGTCCAAGAAAGGGACTTCGCTACAGTAGTTGACTGTCTTGAGCGTTATGTAGAAATAGAATGTTTTGTTAAATCCAAGGTGGTTTTCTATCGTAGTGATTGTGAGGGTGATTATCTTTACTTTCTCGAACTACAGATGAAGACTTAGATTTATGTTATCTTAAGTCAGTTTTGCAATCTGTTCTCTTGAACATACTCCACAGAATTCCGATTTCTCGCTTTGTTCTTCGGGGAATGTTTCTTGCTCATTCTGACCCTTTTTCTTTTGCTTCCTTTTACAAAGATGGCATAACATGCTTTACAACTAGCTTGTTCACTGAAAGATGGAAGAAGCAAATTTCTACCTACTCTCCCTTCAAACATCACAAACTTCCATATAATCGAGGAAAGTCATGCGCTCATCAAAATCCTAAACCCTAAACCTAATTAAGGTCAAGTTGTTTAAATCTTATTTATCATAACAGCTTATAGCTATTACAGGAGAAGCAAATCCTGCATCACAAAATTCCATATAATCTTCTCATGAAGGAAAGTCATGAGCTCATCAGAATCCTCATGACCTAATTAAAGATTATTCATCATAATATCTTATGACGATTTAATCTCTCATCAATAATGTGAATTAATTATTGGAGGAGCATGCATGCATCCCATAGATAGTGTGACATGGAGTGAAGGAATTCAAAAATATCATTTAATGAAAAGAACAAAAATAATTATCAAAGAAAGTATCACAATTTGAAATATCGAGCGTTAAATTCATTAATTACTAGTTTTCTTAAATGATGACAGAACTCATCAGCAAATTTAATTCATTCATGTCTTTCTCAATCCCAAACCATATTAAATGTCAAGAGTATTTGTTCCCATGGCTATAATCATCATTGTCTATATCAACTTAAGCAATGCTTCACTTACCCGAATAAATTCCAACATAAAAATGATATTTTGGTTGATTTGTTTATGCTAAGGACAACATTTGTTGGCACATTAATTTTTTTTTTTTTTTAAATGCTGATTTATTTAGGTTGAAGCAATACTATATCAGTTTAAATTTGTTTAGTTTGGTCTAGTTTCAATTTACTATACCATGTAAGATAGGTTCCTTAACTTAAGACGTCACATTTGCATTACTCTACATTAGGGACGTAAACGAGTTGAGTCATCCCTAGACCCTGTTTTGAACTTGAGCTTTATTCTACGAGTTGGAGCCAGGCCAACCGACTTATGAGCTGGCTTGTTTATTAAATTTTAAATATTTTTAACAATTTTGTAATTAAAATCTTGAATTCTAGTATATTTTACATTAATATTTTTAAACGAGCCGGCTCACGAGCTTGTGTTAGAGTAGGGATTAGCTCAAACTTGACTCGTTAGCTCATCGAGCTCGGCTCACGAGCAATTTATCGAGCCGAATTGTGATTGAGCCGAGCTCGAGGAGGCTCACAAGTCGGCTTGACTCAATTATTTTTTAAATACTGCCTCATTCCTTGTATTCTGGATGGCCTTACCAACAAAGTGACCACAAATTACACATTTATCATTCATTTGCTATATTAAGAGTTAATTTCATTTTATTTTGATATAATTAATATTTATTCCTAAAAAACTTGAAAGCTATCCCATTATAGAAGCTTTCTGTTTCAGTTCCACTCCCCAGGACATTTAATTCTTTTAATTTTATCACAACTAGTAAGAGTGTTCAAGCATCAAATATAACAAATATCTGCATTTGAAAATTCATGATTTATTTGAAATAATTATTAAGATTTTCAATATATACATAATATTTTATTATCTATGCATTTCAATATACGTTTAAAATTTTTTGTTTATTAAAAAATTAACTATAAATATTGGCTAGATTGCCTCTTTTATGATCCAAAAGCTACATTAACATGGGCATAATATATATATATATATATATATATATATATATATATATATATATATATATATATATATATATATATATATATATATATATATATATATATATATATATATATATATATATATATATATATATATATATATCATCAAAAAATTATGTTGATCGGACATGAACTTCCAGGAAAAATTAAGTTGAAAACTTCAAAAATTAAATAGGAGGTAATGTGAACTCTGATTTTACCAAACTTATGGTAGAACTGAGCGTCTCAAAAATACGAACCCAACGACACCAAATTCGACTCAATCTGAGCCTAAATGAGTTCGAATCTAAGTCATGGAGCATATTTGGAATGTTCAAACCATAATTTGGATTACCAAATGGTTTACCAAATGTGACATGCTTATAGTCAAACTGAGCGACTTGGTGAGACGAATCCAACGTGCCTAAGACCACCAAATTTTGATATCATTAAGGCATTCAAACACCAAATAAACGGTCCATGATGGAGGGAATCCACATCAAGTCCATTCAAACAGCTCCCAATTTTTTTTTTGATTTTCCTCCTATTTACTAGTCATGCCACTCTTAGAAAACTATAAATGGATCGCTCATTTTTCAAAAAGGTGACTGAAGGGAGGAAGAAGGGAACCCAAGCAAGAAGAGAAGGAAGAGTTCTCTTGCCACCAGACTCCTCAACCACCGACGGACTCCAGACTCCAGATTTCTGCTCGGCCACCAATTGACTACGGATTTCTTCCCGGCCACCAACACCAACTTTGACCTGTCGCCGAATTTATACCCGTCGCCGGATTTATACCCAATGATGGGCGGGCTGGACTTCCGCCCATCGACGGACTTCTGTCAATCGCCGGAATTCTACAAAACGCAGGACTTTCACCTGTCGTTCGATTTCTACCAGACGTCGGACTTCCGACAATCATTGGACATCTGCCCGACACCGGACATCTGCACAGCATTGGACTTTCATCAGAGTTCTACCCGACACTAAACTTCCATCCGTCGTTGGACTTCCGTCCGTAGCCGGGCTTCCACCCATTGCCGGGCTTCCGCCCATCGATGGGCTTTCGAGCTTCTACCTGATGCCAAACTTACGACCGTCGTCGGACTTTTGTCGTAATTCTACCCGACGCCGAACTTCCCCCCGTCACAGGACTTCAGGCTGTCACTGGACTTTCATCAGACTTCAACCGATGCTAGACTTCTGCTCGTCATCCGATTCTACCTAACGACGGGCTTCCGCCGACTACTGTCTTTCCAACCTCTGTTGCACCCCGACTACGGTTCCTTCTGACTTTCATCGCTATACAACGGTCCTTCCGACCCCGTCGCCCACCGACTACTGTTTTTCCAACCTTCATTTTCCACCGACTACGATTTTTCCAACCTCCGTCACCAGACAACAGTCCTTCCGACCTCTTCGCCTGCCTACTATAGTCCTTCTAACCTTCGTCGCGAGAAAGATGAATTGTACAGTGGGAAAAGGGTGTGGCTCTTGCAGCATGTGGGAAGAAATTAGGTAGGTTAGGGCAAAAAAGTTTTAATGCTCGTGAACATCATAGGCTTAAATGTCAAAATCAGGCCTTAGAAAATGTATTTGTAGAAAGAGGTTAAGATGCAAATAGAAGTTGTGCTTTTTACTTGTTAAGAGGCTCGGATCAGAAGGTGCTAAAGTTGTTTCTTCGCAGCTGCGATAAGATGGTTTGAGCTCTTGTTGCTTGCATTTGGATCAAGAGAAATGTCCAAACTATCCATTTTATCTTCACAAGAAACACCAGCTCCATTTATAAGAGCTTGTTATTTAATTCATATTTACTATTAATTTTTGGTATGTTCCCTTGATTAAGTACGAATATCTATGCATTTTGAGATTTGAAATCCTCAAAATTAATTTTATGATTATATATACTTTAATTTTAGAAAATTTATAGTCGAATTGACTATCTCGATGAGATGAATCCATCAAGACCAAAAGTGATCTGACTTGACTCACATCAAGCTCTTGAAGCATAGTTTAAAACTTCAAGATACTAATAGAAGGACAAAATGATCTCCAAATCTAGTGTCCTTATAATTAAATTGAGGATATCAATGAAAAGAATCCAGCGAACCTAAGATTGCTTAGTCCTAACATACTCAAGACACTCAAACATTCCAAAAACACTTTATGATTAAGAAAATTAATGTGGGTCATCTAATAATGTGTTATGAACTTTGGCTACATTTATGGAGAGTGCTACTCTAAAAATATTTAAATAGGCATCTACCCTCTATATGAAGGGCGTTAGCTAGGACTTAAGATTACCAAAGGCTCAAAGGTCTTAAGAATTCTAGTGCTCCACCACCATGCATTATAGTTGTCAAACCATCGCTATTTGACTACAACTGCCAATGACCACCATAATTGGACTATTGTTGCCTAAACACCATTGGGACCATAGCTGCTTGACTGCCATCCCTCGACTATCTCCATTGAGTCGTTTTTGCCCCACCAATATTGTGGAACCGATATGCAATTACTAGTGTTAGATCATCACTCGATCACTACCATTGAAACACCATTACTCGACTACCATTATGAAACCGTTAATGCTTGATCATTGCTATTATATATTCATTGCCTAACCACCATCATTAAAACACCACTCAACCAACACTTCTTCATCTATCATTGCCACCAACGTCAATGCACGCTATCACCTAGAAGGCTGATGCATGCAATTAGAGCTAAAATTGACACATGTCATCACCATCAACATCAATATATGTCGTCGCTTATAAGGTTGATGCATGCCATCAACCCCAATATTAATGTCACTTGACTTTGTCACTCGCTATCATCATCAACATCGATGCATGTGAAAGCCCATAAGACCAATGCTCAACATTGATACCAATACTAATGCCATCGCCTATTAGGTTTTTGTATACCATTGATACTAACATTGATGCATGCCAACTTTGACATCAGAAGCGCCACTAACACAACATGTCATTGCATATAATGTCGATGCTTAATGATGGCAATAACACTGATGCCCGTTGGCTTCATCACCTGTCGTTGCTACTTATGTAATTTCATGATATTAGTTATAAGGCCGATGCAAGATATTGAAACCAATATCAACTCATGGTGACTACGTTACTCATGGTCACCACTAACTTCAACACATCATGATATTTGTTATACACCATTATGTATAAGACTGATGCACATCATCTACGCACACCAACTCTGATTCTTAACATGAAAACCAATATTTAGATTGGACTTGTTTGTTTACAGCCTTCTCCCATTAGATGAGAGAACATATCATGAACGATCTCTTGAAGACAGATTCAGCGTCTCAAAACGTCAATTTCACAAAAAAAAAAAAAAATCTAAGTAATTAATACATACTAGTTCGTATCAATACATTTCTCAAATGTGGAGAAGGGTATCATTTGTAATCAATGTCATGTATTATTGGAATCATTTCAATTGGGTAGGCCCCCATGATTTTCCTCTTTTTAAAATTTCAAGAAAAAATGTTAGTGCCTTTTGCAACCTCTTTTTTTTTATTTTTGTGGATGCTTGAACTTCATACAAAGTTTAGTTGTTAAATGCTCTCTTTACTTCTTGCAACACAGATAAATAATAATCAGAAAAACTCAAATGAAATAATGGTAGCTGGCTAAGAATGAAAGTCACTTATGAAACTTAATGTTCAGTAGTAGAATTAAGATTTTAAGCCAGCATGGGCGAAAGGATTTACTACAAGTTTAGAAGAGTAAAATGTTTATAATATGCATATATAATTGCACCAAAATTTAAAGATAAAGACTATATACTATAGGGTAACTATATAGAGTAGAAAAATATTATAAAAACTCAATTATTAATTAACTGGTGGGCTGGGTCAGTTAGTCTTTGGATTGGCCCAAAGTAATTTAAAATATTTTTCCCTATCAAGTTCAAACCTTAGCATAGAATTCATCTTCTAGTAGCTTGTCCAATGACCATTTCATCATCTAATACCATTTTATGCATGCGCTGTACATTTTAAGAGAGGCATAATTAATTATGTAAACTTTCATTATTCATATTAGTTAAGGAATACATAATCCAAAATTAGTATAAAATTACTCTCTTCGCCTTTTAATTGGCCTCCTGCAAGTATTTTCAAACGGAAGAACAAAGAAGATACGGGAGTGGAATTTGACAAAGTAGTTGAACGACTTGTTATGAAAGACTGAAGAGCCCTACCAAAGAAATATTGGCTTCAGCAATGACGTCTTCTCATTGCTTCAAAGGCTTGTGACTCAACATGCTAAATAGTGAATTTTATATATATTTGAAGCTTATTAATACATGCATTTTTGTTATTGGGAAAAATAAAAAATAGCATAGATTTTATGAAGTTATCATGACGGCTAGTCAGACTGACGGACAAAGTGCTACGCGGCGGAAGTCATCACTAGAATATTATCTATTGGGTGGACGATTATGGTATAAAGATACTGACAAGGTCATCAATTACTTAAGTGAGGGAGATTGTGTAATCTCTCAGGTAAAAATAAGCTAAACTCTAAAACATCGAGGAGCATTTGGTGTAATTGTTGGAATTTCATTTAAGAAATTCCGCAATTAAGCGAGCTCATCCAAGAGAAATCTTAGAATGGGCGACTTCCTGGAAAATTATACTAACAAGACAAAACCGTGAGGTCCTTAGACTAAAGCGGACAATATCTTGACAGTTAAGAGTTTGAGCTGTTACAACAAAAGCCACCAATTGTTGGTATGCATATTCAAAATTTATCATGGTATCTATAGAGGTGTAGCTGGTTTACCCGAACCATCCCATCCATTTCACTAAGAATGGTTGGGATTGAGTCAATAAACCATTTTCTTTAATAACTCTATTTCATATAAATTCAGTATCAATCTATCCAAAATGGACTGTATGCTTGAGATGTGCCAACCACATTTAGCAAGGTAACTGTAGAGAAACTAACAGCTTGTAAAAAGATAGTTTCTCATGGAGCTGTAACAAACAAACTGGGGAAAAACTGAGAATTTTTTTCTGGAATACTTGTTACATAAAGTACATGAGCAACCATCAGATTGCCAACATACAAAATGAAAAATTGTAAACACATCAATTTCCTTCCTATGTCATCCGGTCGTCATATTTTTCTTCCTCTTAGTTGTCAGTAATGTGACACATTGAAATTTAAGCAGACACAGGCATCTCGATCGCAATCTTGCCATTATGCCGAGCACCTCGAGCTTCATCGCCTTCTTCCCACAGTTCCGGCAAAGCTTCCCTCATATTGTGGAGGCTCTCCAATGCATGATCCGCTCCATTCACTCTTAGAGAGGTACCCACCTGTTATATCATCATAATGCACCATCAACAAAACGACAACCAATTTCCTTTTTTATGTCACAAAAACAGTAGTTAGAGCAAGGGAAAACTACCAGGACGGTGTCAAGACCAATTTTCTTGCCTGCTTGAATGTTTCTAACACTGTCATCAAAGAAAATCTGGAGACCGGACGCATCATCATCCCACCACAATCAAAATCAATTAACTGCAACTCATGATGTATAATGTAAGCTATTAAAATTGTTGAAGAACATGTAAAACAGTACTCACAGTTCTCTGGGGATCGACTTTTGCAATCTTAAGAGCATGAATCATGGCAGATTCAGATGGTTTGCAGAGGATTGGGGTTTTGGGTAGTTCAAAGTTTGGAGGAGGTCTCAATAAATTGTCCAAGATACTGGTTTTAATGGTGGCAGCTAGTTCATCAGAGAATTTGTTCTCGTCTGTTTGGTTAAGTGTTTCAAAACATATTATTCCATCAAAGCAGTCTTCAAGACCCAGTCGGCTTAGAACTTTAGCAGCATGGACTTTGTCAGCATTTGTGAAAATCTATTTCAGGGTTAAAAAAAAAGCTTGGATTTAGCTTAAGAGAGCAATAAACGGCAAAAGAAACTGAAAAGTAGCTTGTTCAAGTTATATCAAGACTCACAACTTTGCGAACTGGAATGCTCAATAAGAGATGCCTAAGAATAGGATCCGGCTTAAGCTTATCATAAGGTAATCTTCCATGAACAAAGCTGTTTAAAAATGTTGGAAAAGGCTTACATACAAAATTAACAGAAAGAGAAGATTTTTTGGTTAGGTAGGGGAGTAAAATACCTGTGGTAGTCATCATAATTGAATGTATAGCCAATTGCCTGAAAAACAAAATACAAAAATTGAAACCAAATCAAACTCAAAATTAAAATAAAAAGTATATGCTGTAAAAGGAAGAGCAAACAAATTAGCATACCCTGAGACCAGCCATGGTGGTGCCATAATTCTTGTAAAGAAGAACAGCCATCTCAGAGACCTTGCTCTCCTCGATGTCAAGCTTTTCAACCATGTAATCTGAAGCACATGGAAAAAAATCGAAGTAATCACCAAAAAAGGGTAAAAATAGACAAGTTCATTATTGAGGTATTCAATATTTGTGAGTTGTTTTGTTAAGGATGCTTTGAAGATTTCTCTATAAATTTTTAATGCCCTGTGTTTTCATTATAAAGGGTACAGCATCATCATATTTGATATCCAATTTCTCTGTAAATTGACATAGCCATTAATATGACATAACCATAAATTGAGCAAATTCGTATAAAATTCATGATATATTTTGTGCATTTATTTTCTTTCTATTTTATTTGTTATTGATGGTTTGAATTAAGTCTATTCTAATTCCCTGCCTGCATACTGTAAATCTTAAGCTTTGTTTGGATTAAAGGAACGTGAAAGAAATGAAGTGAAATCTGAACAATTTATGGGTTGAATAGATCGTTTAGCATTCAAACAAAGCAAGGAATTTACCCAAAAAAAAAAAAAATACCGAAATACCTTCAATGTTTTTCCTACAATGAGCTGCAAGCCCCGATGCCAAAGGATAAAGGGTATCATCTAGATCTGTATTTTTTATGCACAAACAGTGATCAGAAGAAACTCTATTTGTAATATAAGAACAAGGGAAAAAAAGATCAAATTAAGAGCAGGAGTTTACCAAAAAGCACGCAGTCATATTTAGGCTTCTTGGCTTGGAGATATTGGTTTTTTAACTTGATTCCCATCTTTCTTGAGCTAAACAAAATAAGAAACTGATAAATTAGAAAATTCAAGCTGAAGAGCTTAGTTATGCCTTCTAATCATCACACTAAGGGGCTGTTTGGGTGCAAGATTTAGCCAACTTTTAGATTGGATTTAAGCTAAATCTTGGCAAACTATTTTTTAAGCCACATAAGTCATTCTACTTTCTTAAATCTCATTTTCCTCTCATTTTAGCCTGAATCCAATTAGTAAAACCAGGAGAAATTAATACTACTTCGACTCGCTATGCCTCTTCTTCTCCTTTATTTAAATTCAAATTCTTGAGAATATCAATAAAAAATTTTACCAGAACTTAACTAGAATCTATATCAGGATTTAATGTTCCAAGATTTATTAAACCTAGTTATACAAGATGTACTAAATATTACTTAGATCTCACTCGTAGCCAAGCCGCTCCTAAATCAAATGCTTGAAATTCTTTTAAAAAAAGTTGAATCTTTTGGTTTTCCAGATTGCATTGTCAGGTAGACAAGCTAAGCTCATATCTAAAGTGATGAAAAAAAAAAAAAAAAAGAAGAAGAAGAAACTCGCCACAGTTCAGAAAGAACAACACGAAGGCCGCCGAGAGAACAAGTTTTCAAATTCGAAATGCACAAATCTATAATCTATACAAAAAAATTGAACTTTTTCTTATCGTATGACCAAAACATAAATAAAAACTAGTTCCAATCACAAGCCTTCAAGGATTCCATCACTATTAACAAGCATTTTTAAAAAGGGAGTTTCTTGATTCTGAGAAACTCACCTGGAATAGGAATATCGACTCTATAGAAAGCAATGCAGAAGAAGAAGAAAGCCAAATACTTGGATTTTGCTTTGAAAAGAGGAGCTTTGAAAGAAGAAGGAGGTGAGGGGGAGGAAGAAATGAAGACGTCTTAGGGCTTATATAGATTGCAGACGGGGGTCCGCTCCGTTCCCGTTAAACGCAATTATTTGAAGTAAAAACCGAGTTGTCTGACCATTAATAAATAGAAATTAAAGGCAACTTGTGAAAATTAAATTAAATGCTATAAATTACGTGGCAACAGCTGTCGATTTTTTGTTGGTTGCTTCGGTCGCCTAATACCCATTTATAGACACGACCTGTGTAACACGTCCTTGGTGAACACGTGTGCACTTAATCAATATTTATAACTCGATTTCTTGTAGGCTTGAAGCTGTAAGTTTTATCATAGGAGAATTATTTAATAGATTTTTTGGGTAATATTTTAAAAGAACTTTGAAGAATATGCCAGAATAAAAAAAAAAATTATAGTACTTCATAAACTTTTTTTTTTGGGGTAAATTTGGGCTTAGCCCTTCTATTGAAACATCCAAAAGTTACAACATTTTGAAATAACACCAAAAATTAGGTCAAAAGAAAAGAGGCCTAAACATAAGCAAAAAGAAAAGCTCAAAACTATCAGCAAATACAAGTTGCTCAAAAAAAGAGTAAAGACTTTGAGTGATCTATCAAAAATGATGTTTAATAGGACCAGCTCCCATGCTATAAAAGACTAGACTCAGAATAAAATTAAGATCAAGGAACCCTGGTTGCCCGAAGACCGTCCAAGGGGCCTGCAGTGGGAGCGTCATCATCGTCTAGTCTAGGCCAGCAGGCTGAAACGAAGGGACAGGGACCCGAGAATAGCTTCCTGCACATTTAGAATAACTGCATCAAATCTGTAGAGTTCTTCCATTTCATAAACTTCAGAAGGAGGTGTCTCTTAATGCATAACAAAACAGTATTCCTACATTGGAAATTACCACCAAATCTTATATTGTTTCTTTCTTTCCAAACATAGTAAATTATACCACAAACCGCCATCTTATAAGCATTTAAAACACCATGATTCTCATGATATGCCCCAGTTAACCAGTCAAATACTTGCATAATAGAATGTCTAAAAAGGAAAATGCCCATCCCAGGTATATTGCCTTTAAGAATATCAAAGGAATAAGGGCATTAAAAAAATAGATGAGACACGATTTCCTCATAGATATTACACAAACTGCGCGTAAGGGGAACATAAATATTTCTGGAAATAAGAGCAGCAGCGGTCTTTAATCCCCCGGCTAAAGCAAGCCACACAAATACTGTGTGCTTTAGAATGTATCTCTTATGCCATAGCATATTAATCCAAGGACAATCAGATAAATCAGAGTAAAATTCTTCAATAAAAGACTTAAATCTAAAATTTTTGCTATTGTTCCATCTCAAGCAAGTACCAGAGCCTTCAAAAATCTGCAAACCATCAATAACCTGATACAACAACGGGTTATTAATACCGGAAAGGTCCCAGGATCCTCAGAAATTAGCTCAGATAGCGTAAGATCAGGAATAAAGTCAAGGGAATCAACACCAAGATAATCCCCTATAGTGGAGTTTAGACACCAGTGA
Source organism: Dendrobium huoshanense (assembly GCA_016618105.1). NCBI lineage: Eukaryota > Viridiplantae > Streptophyta > Magnoliopsida > Asparagales > Orchidaceae > Dendrobium > Dendrobium huoshanense. The sequence goes on from CM028349.1 coordinate 40,127,022, forward strand.
TCCCACTTAAGAGAAGCAGGAGAATTAAAAGTAATAATAAATTTAAAGCAGTGTTTAGTTTCAGCAGCAGTTTTAGTAATGGATTTTCATAATTTAGAAGTTGAAACGAGAGGGGGCTTCCACAGAGACCTGTATTTGATGAGTAGCCAAGATGAGAGAGGAGTTAAGGCATTATACATCCTGTGAATAACAGAGCTGTGATAAGCAAACTGCAAAGCCTGAATTGAAGGAATTCCCAATCCACCTTTGGATTTAGGTATACAAACTTTGTCCCAGGAAAGCATATGGAGCCTCTTAGCTGAGTTGACATCCCCAAAAAACAGAAATCTTGAGGAAAGTTTTTTATATATCTTATACACATATTTTGGCATAATAGATGCACGAATCCAATAGGCTATAGTGTTTTGAATAGTAAATATCAGGTACTGAAGTCTGCCAGCAAAAGATAATAAACTGGCTTTCCAGCCATTAAATTTCCTATTTAAACTATCCATAAGAGGGAGATAATCACCAATTTTTAGCCTATAGAACGATAGGGGAATACCTAGATAGGTGATTTTGTCAACAATGGTGTTTATGGATAATTCTTGACAGATTTCACGATGATTTCTCTGATGTTTCAGAAACATAATAAAGCTTTTATCATAATTGATAAAAAGCCCCGTGGAGTTGGCAAAATCCCTAAGAACAGAAGCAAGAACTTGACAGTTTTGAGTAGTGGCCTCCCCAAAAATCAAGACATCATCTGCATATAACAAATGAGTAAGGGAAAAATTATCTGTTGAGATACCTTTGAAACCCCTCCCCTCAAGAAGATTAGAAAATGCATCCATGATCAAACAGAATAAGTAGGGACTGAGGGGACATCCCTGCCTCAATCCGGCAGTAGATGAGAAATATCCTTCAAGAGCACCATTAAGAACAATAGAAAAATTAACATCTGAAACACATGCTTTGATCCAATTCACATAGGTGTTGGGGAATCCTTTTTGCAATAGTCTAGCCAGCAAGAACTGTCTAGAAACACAATCAAAAGCTTTTTAATGTGTAGTTTAGCACAAAAAATATTTGCACCACCTCTTTTCCCCGCATAATAAAGGATATCACTAGCAAGCAATATATTGTCAGTAGACACCCTGGATTTCACAAACCCCGCTTGGTTGTCCTTCACAATTAAACACATAGCCGGTTTTAATCTATTTGCCAAGACTTTGGAGATAATTTTGTACATAACATTGCACAAAGCAATGTGCCTATACTCAGAGATGTTAGCAACATTTTTATGCTTTGGAATGATGGCTAGATCAGTTGATTTGACCCCAGAAGGCATGTAGTCTTTAACAAAAAAGGACCGGACAGCCCTGCAAACACTAGCCCCAAGTATGTGCCACCCCGATTTATAGAAGTAGAAGTTGAAGCCATCAGGGCCAGGAGCAGAGGAGGAAGAACCTGAGAAGACTGCATTTTTAATTTCATCATCACTCACATTAGAAGTAATAGTGGAGACATAAACATCTGGCAAAGCACAGCCAATAGGAAAGATGTTCAAATTCAGAGAAGCTGGAGGAGTAGGATTGTAAAGTTCTTGGAAGTACTGAATAATAGAGGAGACCACATCATCTCTAGTAGTTTGAGGATTTGAGGCAAGAAGATTGACAACAGATTTAGTGCCCCCCCTTTTGGTCCTGATCTTAGCATATAAGAATTTGAGATCATCTTCCCCATGTTTTAACCAGTTGACCTTAGCCCTTTGAATAATCCATGAGGCTTGCAAAGAAGAGAAATTTGCTAGATCAGTGTTAATCTTCTTGTAAGCATGATTGATAGAGGGGTTGTTAGGATCAGATTGCAAAGAATCCAACAAAGCCTTTTGCCTTTGTAATAACTGATCAATATGCTTATTGACTGTAGAGGAAGTGGCCCAAGTTTGAGTTTTAATACTATTTTTTAAATGTCTCAGAATATTACAGAAGTGTGACATCGGATTACCCAAGCAAGGCAAGCAAAGAGAATCAAGAAGAAATTCCCAATACTTATCAATTTTAGACCAATAGTTTTTGAATAAAAATCTGTGATTGACTTGAATTCTCCTACCAGAATGAATAATAATCGGACTATGGTCAGAACAGGATGGGCCCTGGAAAGAACAGTAGGAGTCTGAAAAAACATTCATCCAGCCTTCATTGACCAAAACTCTGTCTAATTTGATATGTATTGGGTGATCCATACGCTGATTAAACCAAGTATATTTGCACCCGACTGAGTTCAAATCCATGAGCCTATTATGAAAGATCATATTATTGAAGTCAAGCAAAGCAGCGTGAGGAGTAGGAGTACCCCCAAGTTCTTCCGAAGCAAACCTACAACAGTTGAAATCACCAGTAATAGCCCAAGGAAAGTTAGCAGGAGGAGGAACCTTAGCAATATCTTCCCAAAGGATTTTGCGTTCAAGACAGTTGTTGGATGCATAAATGACAGTGAGATGAATGATAGGATCATTACCAACCAAAAGAGAACAAGAGATCAGTTGAGAAGTGATCAGAGAAGGGGAGAATTGTATTTTAGCTGAGTTCCATTTAATCCAAATTCTCCCGGAGCTAGACAGAAGAAAGTTATGACAGCTTTGCTCGTTCAGAAAGAGGGAATTAGAAGACTCAAAGAACGGATCTTGTAAAGACTGAACATGAATCCTGTTCTCTAAGATGCAAACCAAATCAAGATTAAAAGATTCAATTAGTCGCTTACAGCACAATACCTTATCAGGCCGGTTAAACCCCTGATGTTCCACGCCGCTATGGGTGGAAAAGACATTAAGATTTGGGTTGAGAAAGGGATTTTTTGACCTGCTTCCCCTTAGCAGACTTTTTGGAGGCTACTGAAGCCTGCTGTGATTTTCCCTTACCCACATGTTTGTGATTAGTAAAGTGACCACATTCAACAACCTCTTCTGACGTGGCATTATCATTCTCATGTAAAGCTTCAATGCGTGATGTGGTTTCTTCCTCCGTATTCAAAGCATCGAATTTGTTAGGTGAAATGAAATCTTTTTGTGCTGAGGAGGTCTTGGTGTTCAGAGCACTATTGGAAGAAGAAGCAACATCATTGGAGGAGTTTAAATTCGGAATAGTCGAAACTATAGCATCTTCAGTTAACTGGAAGTCATTAAGTGGGGGGATATGTGTAGAGAGCGTGCGGGGAGAAGCAGCTTTATGAGGATTAGGGGAATGTGGTTGGTATTGCAGAGCCTGAACATTAACACTGGAGACAACTTGCTTAGTCAAAATCAAATCTTGATTAGACTCCAAAGCAGAAGATGTTCCGAGCAAATTCTGAGTCAGATTAAGATTTTGGTTCATAGGAGTAGAAGCCGTGGGTTTTGAGACAGGGGTCTAGAATTTTTGTGGTTTTTAGACAGATTACGTGACCTATGGTTCCTGCTATAGCTCCGACCTCTATTCTTAGCTTCATCGTTTACAATATCAACATTCTCCACAACCGATTTTGATGGGCAAGCAGTAGAAAAATGCATTAACGACTTACAGTGCTCACAGGGGTAAGGACGCCACTCATATTGCACAGCCAGACTTACCACGTCGCCGTCCAAAGAGACTTAGATCTCGTCCGGATAGGTAGCATTACAATCGACCAGAACACATATTCGGGCGTAGGTGAGACGAGTCATTTGCTAAGTCAAGTTGTTCGCAGCTATAGGAACTCCGATCTTACTGGCAATCCGTGAGATACCCTCCGAATTCCAGCATGCAAGAGGGAGATCATGGATTTTTACCCAAATCGGAACAGAGGAGAAGTCTTCCTTTTTCAGTTTGATCTTAGGATGCCACTTCTGAAGCACAAACGGCTTACCTAACAAAAACCATACTCCACAGGGACCATACCATATCAAAGTCTTCTACACAGGAAAAGCGCAAAAGGAAAAAACCCTCGTTTAAGGAGAGGAGCTGAACAGATCCTTTCAAAGACCATGTCTTTTTTATAGCACCCAGCAACGACTCGTAAAAAGGTCGTCGCCCTATAGAATATCCAACTAAACAGAGTTGCCAAGCTTCACCTCCTTTAGAAAGCTTTTCCCCGGAAAAGGGAATCACCTCAGGCTCTGAAGGGAAGTGGGAAAAGTTAAAGACCTTCGGGGAGTTTTTCTCAGCGGCAAAGACCTTATTCCAGTTTCTAGGAGCAGGAGACACCACCCCACCAGAAGACACACCAAGCTGGGGGAAGTCAGAGGCGAGAAAAGGAGCATCCATAAGAAGAAGGGGTGAAACAACCTCCGGCTTAGCCGGAGGTGGAGGAGGAGGAGGAGGAGAGTCAGCAGAGAGCAAGGGTGGAAAACCCTAGCCGCCAACGCAAATGCGATTTTCGTGTGGTAATAATTATTCATACTTTATAAACTAAAGCTGAACTTGGGAGTTGGGATAACTTTTATTATTTTAAAATATTTTTTTTGATTCCAATAATTTTTACATTAAAATATTATTTAAAAATAATAATAAAACAATTATCTCAAAAAAATATAAATAAAAGACCCAAACTTAATTATATAACAAGAAAAAATAAGAATTAGTTATTTTAAATATGCTTTTCTTAAAATTTATTTTTATTTATGTTATTTTAAAAAATTAAAGATGAGATCTTATTATGGAAGTGCGCCAGTGGATTGTTTTCCTCTTCTCAGCATCTTAATTATCCAATTGAGTTTTATTTGCTTGCTTTAAGATTAGTATGTAAAGAATCTTTGTGCTTTCAAAAGTTTATGTTAGTATGTTTTTTTTTAGGTGGGGGTAGAATAGCAATTTTTTTTTTTTTGTGAGTAGAAGAAGATACAATTTCTCTATTAGCCATCTAATAGAGGTCAAAAAAGAGAGAAGGGGGACCTTAAGTTGGAAAAATCAAAGCACTAGCGCCAAAACACATAAGAATTTTTCATATTAATAAATTAAACATTCACATCTCTATAGGCGTGTCAAAATGGGTATGCGTGTTCTTGTCGAATCTGGATTGACCCTATTTTAAACGAGTTGATCCTAACTCGTCCCTTTTTTTGCAAACAGGTTAGGAAATTCAACTTGGACCCGACCCATGTAGGTTACCGGGTTGACTCGACCCCACCCGCAAACACGAAACGGGTGCAGTCGATTGTGATTTCTCTTTGCCAAAGGCAAGCGATATATCTAATGGCTACTATAGGAGGCAGCGTAACTCACAGTAGAAGATCAGAGGTGGCGTGATTGGAGTCAATGTATCTAATGGCTCTTGTAGGAGGTGGCGTCTCAAGGTGGTTGGGCCGATTGGAGCTATAGGAGGCAAAACCCATTGTGGATCGAGATTCGACAGATCATACGAAGGCGTGACTTGTGAGTGGTCGCGGAAGGTCCATTTGCTAGAAAGGTAAGGCTTGCTGCTTTGTGTGAGTCGTGAGATCTACAGATAGAGGGAGAGTAAAAGAGGTGAGGCTTGCCGCTTGCGTGAGTCGTGAGATGGGAGGGTAGGATTTTCTAAACGAGCCAACATGTGTCGCTTTCTGATTTTCAAGTCAAACACGAAATCGACCCTATTTTTGAAACAAGTCGACATGCAAAATAAAACTCAACCCATATGTCAAACGAGTTGACCCGAACCGAGAATTTTCTCGAGATGTTTTGATCAGTAAATTTGAATTAGAACAATGAGAGCTATCTAATTTATTCCCATAATAAAATACCTGCGAAAATAAATCTACTATATATATATATATATATTCAATATTATGTAAATTATATACAATAATTAGGAGCCATTTAATATAACATGACTATCCTCTCCTAACAACAAAAGAATAACTAAGAAAATAAAAATACAAAACAACAGTAAAACTTGAAGAATTCTGTTAGTTGAAATAATACACATTACATGTAATGAGCTAAAAAATTCAAAGCTCGCCAAAATCCTACAAATGAACTCAAAGCATAAGAAAAAAGTAGTTTGTATTAAATGAGTTAATTTATAGCTCTACCAGTCAATATAATTATGAATCTAAGCAAAAATAATAAAACCTAAAAATCAATATGGTGCAGAGGCCAGTAAAACACTGTAGCACGAATATTGAAGTAGTAAAGTAGCAAACAATTATTATTAAATCATACCCATATTAAATAAATCATATAAACCAATAAAGCTGACATACTTAAAGAAAACAAAATGATGAATCCTGCTTCCTACAAAAAAAGATTTTAGGTTTCATTTGGGATGACATTCTTACTGCTTCTTAAAATAACTTTCTAATACATTTTTGTACTAAAAAATTGTTTTATAAAGAACTAAGAAAGACATTCCAAACAAAGCCTAACTCTTCATTTAGGCTCATTTAGGCTTCGTTTGGGACGGCTTTTTTATTGCTTTATAAAACGAAATTTTAGTACAAAATTTTTTTATTTTTGTATTAAAACTCCGTTTTATAAAACAGTTAAAAAGCTGTCCCAAACGAAACCTTAAGCTTCATTTGAGACAACTTTCTTATTGTTTTTATAAGTAATTTTTATTACAAATACTAAAAATTTTATATTAAAAAGCTATTTTAAGAAGCAATAAGAAAGTCATCTCAAACGAAGCCTAAATTATCTTTAATCTTGAAATGTGACGAGCTTTTTCTTCAAAGCATATAAATACATTTAACTTAATTAAGGGCTAGTTTAGGGTGATTCTAATTATTTGTACTAATAGTCATAAAAAAGTTATAAGAAAACATATTTTTAAAAAACATATATATAATTTTTTATAACTACCACACTTCAACAAATTTAATCATAAAAAATTACTCACCATAAAAATTTCTAAAAAAATAATAGCCAGACAAAATAGCCACCACTTTGAAGAGAGCAAAAATATTAAAATATATATATATCTCAAATAAACTCTAAGAGCCAGTTAACATTAATTGATATCACCTTTAATGATAAAACTGATGCCTCAACACTTTCAAAGATCAATAATATACTAATCTTTTGTATCGATAGACCTCTAAAGACTTATATCTTATAATCAAATGAACCATTTACTCAACATTCTAATTGTTAAAAGATGAATCTTTCAGCATTGCACTGAGAAGTTCCTTAACCACATAAAAAGCTTGTGCTCATTTGAGTTTGATTCAATACTTAACAAACATAGCTAAACAAATTCAAATCTTCATAATCGATCGAAAACCCAAAGCCTTTGTTCAAATACAATGTTATGTAAACGAGCAATATGCAGTATTACCATCAAGGCTCATTTAGGACAGCTTTCTTATTATTTCTTAAAGCAATTTTTTTTGTAACATTAAGAAAGCTGCTACAAACGAAACCCAAATCGCTTACATCGCTACGCTAGAAAGCCAGGAGAAAATAAACCAGCCAAAAAACTGCAGCTGACTCCTTAGAATATAATTATGGAAACACCCATAGCGAAGCATCCCATAGCAACCCAAGGACTCAGGCGCTCACCTGGAGAAGTTACAGAATCAGATGGCATCAGGAGATATTAGGTGAAGACAAGAAAATACATAAATGAAGAAGAATGGAAAGAAAAAAAAAAATGTTACTGGTTCAAAAGGGTTAAACAGATTCATTGCAAGATAGCCATCATATTTATATATTCTGCAGAATAAGAATTATCAGTGGTGTGATAGGAAATACTTGAGTTCGCAAGTAACTCACTAACCCTAAGGTAATACTTGAGTTTACAAGCAAACCTAACCCAAATTGGTGAACCAACAGAAAAGAGAATGCTGTTTACAGCAGGAAATCAGTCAAAACCAGTGAAAAACAAAGAGAACAGAAAAGAAATCTGAAGGAAATCAAAGCAAACAACTTGTATTCTACTAGTAGATGAATAAAAACAGCAACAATACAATATTCTTCAATTTTAGAGGAAGAATAACTCTCCAAAATCTCTAGCCAAGAAGACTAGAGCCCATGCCTCCAAGAAGATCCCAAATTCTCATTCAAATTTAAGATGAAACCCTAATTCTAACATTAACCACTAATTAAAGACAAAAGAGAATTACAAATTCCCTAAACTACCCCTAATTCAAATTCTTCCCTCCAAACAAGCATTAATCAAGGTGTGGGGCCTAAAGCAGTGGCCGGCCCCCCACTCCCCCCTTTGCTTGGGCCAGCGGTGGTAAAACCAAACCGGTCCACTATGGAACGGTTCAGGCAAAGCACCCAGCCCCACCTGGGCCGGCGTAACATTACTCACCTCCCAAAAACTCACTTTGTCCTCAAGGTGAAAGTAAGGGAACGGGCGCTTCACACTCTCATAAGGCTCCCAAGTAGCCTCGTAGTCGAGAAAATCCTTCCATCTGATCAACACCTATTTGTTTCCCTTTTTATCAAACCTCACCCCTCCCAGCTCCACAGGTTCCATGACCATCTCCAATCCCTCTGCCATTGTGGCAGGTAACTCTGCACTCACTGCATGTTCCCCTAGAGCTCTCCTCAACTGTGACACATGGAACACGGGGTGTATGGTAGCGGAGGAGGGTAACTTTAGACGATACGCCACTGCTCCAATCTTCTCCAAAATCTCGTAGGGACCAAAGTACCTTGGAGCCAATTTCTCGTTCCTCCTATTAGCCACTGATTTATACCTGTAGGGCCTTAGCTTCAAGAACACATTCTCCCCCACTTCATACTGTATGTCTCTTTTGTGTGTATTTGCTCGCTTCATCATGATTTGTTGTGCCATCCCCAGATGTTTATTTAAATCCTCCAACACCTGGTCTCTCTCATCTAAGTATTGTTCGACTGAAGAAACTGGTGTGTTTCCTCTCCCAAAATGCACTAAGTGTTGAGGGTCTCTTCTATAGAGCGCCTTGAAAGGAGTTATTTGGGACGCAAAATAGTACAAAGTATTATACCAATACTCAGCTCATGGTAACCATTTAGCCAACTTCCGTGGTATTTCAGAAGTAAAACACCTCAAATATGTTTCCAAGCTTCAGTTCACCACCTCGGTCTATCTGTCTGTCTGTGGATGATAGGCGGTACTTCTCTTGAAAACAGTGTCCTGCATCCTGAAAAGCTCCCTCCAAAATTGGCTGAGAAATACTGTCTCTATCAGACACAATCGATTCAAGAATCCTGTGTAATCTAACCACTTCCCTGATAAATGTTGTCGCTACTGATACTACGGTGTAAGGATATCGTAGGAGGATAAAACGTGCATACTTACTAAGTCGGTCCACCACGACCAAAATGACTATGAATTCCTCTGAGCAAGGTAGGCTGTCGATGAGTCCATGGACACTTACTCCCAAACTCTGTTTGGAAGTGCGAATGGTTGGAGTAACCCTCTTGGTGCCATTGCCTTATATTTATTTCCCTGGAACACCTCAAACCTTGCCACCATCTTCTCAACATCCTTATACATCCCCTTCCAGTAAAGCTCCGATACCAGCCTCCTATATGTCATATGTACTCCTGAATGACCCCCAACTGCACTGCCGTGAAATTCCTGTAATAAGTGCGGAATGTGTACTGATGTTCGTGACTTCACAAACATTCCCTGATATAACAATCTCTCCCCCTCCAGATAAAACCCCGAATGGCTACTACTATCCTTCATCAAATCTTCCATGATCTTCTTCAGCTCTTCGTTTTGTATGCTTTCTTCCTTGATGGCCCCCCAATTAACCATCAATGGTACTGAAGCTGCCAACTCCTGAAATTCCGCAACACATCTGGATAAGGTGTCAGCCGCCTTATTTTCCACCCCCGGTCGATACTGGATCTCAAAATCATAGCCTAAAAGCTTTGGCAGCCACCTCTGATGTTCCTCTGTCACCATCCTTTGCTCCAATAGGTATTTTAAACTCCTCTGATCCGTACGAACAATGAAATGCCTATCCAAAAAAGGTAAGGGTACCATTTCTGAATGGCCAAGACTATGACCATCAGCTCTCTCTCGTATACTGACTTCAATCGAGCCCTGGTCGATAACACCTAACTGAAGTAGGCTATAGGCATGTGATTCAGCATCAACACTGCTCCCAAGCCATACCCTGATGCATTGGTCTCCACTATAAATATATGGCTAAATTTCGGAAAAGCTAACACTGGGACTGTCGTCATGGATTTCTTTAACCTCTCAAAAGCCTGGGTTGTTGTCTCTCCCCACAAAAAATTATCCTTCTTCAATTGCTCAGTCAACGGCCAAGCAATGGTACTATACCCCCTCACAAACCTCCTATAGTAGCCAGTCAATCCTAGGAAACTCCTTAACTCCCTGATGTTCCTAGACATTGGCCATTTCTGCATTGCTTCAATCTTTGACTAATCGGCCGCCACTCCCTCTTGAGACACTACATATCCCAAATACTCTACCCTAGACTGGGTGAAGCTACACTTCTTTAGGTTAGCCTTCAGCTGATATACTTATAGAATTTTAAGAACCTCTTTCAAGTGCTCCAAATGCTCATCCTCTGCTTGGCTGTACTTAGGGGTGTCAATTTCGGGTCACGGGTCGGGTTCGACTTGAACCCAAAAATGACCCGGCACTATTTGGGTTCGAGTCGGCCCAACCTATTTTTGCAAACGGGTCAATTTTCTGGACCCGAACCCGACCCGCTTCAGGTTCGAGTCAACCTGACCCGACCCACGAACACAAAAGCGGGCCGACGGCTAACGCGGGACGCACGCGATGCCGAACTGGCATGAAGGCGGCGGAGCTGCTCGGCAACTAACATGGACGACACTGGCCTCGAGACGCAACACAGAATTATTCGACGATTGACGCTGGACGCGATGCGACGCTGGCCTAGGGACGCGATACGACGCTGGCCTAGGGACGCGACCCGACGTGACGCCGCCAAGCAGCCAGGGTAGGCAGGCAAGTAGGGCAGCCGGGGCAAGCAGGGTAGCCTTGGCAGAATCATTCCGGGCAGCGGGCTTCTGTGTCATTCCAAGTCATATCGGGTCATTCCCGGGTTCCCGGGTCAACCCGAACCCAACCCAATTTTTCAAACTGGTTGATTTTCCAAACCTGAACCTATTGACAGTTCTAACTGTACACCAAAATGTCAGCGAAAAAGACCATCTCAAACTTCATGAGATGCTGCCGGAACACCCTATTCATCAAAGACTGAAAAGTAGCAGGGGTGTTAGTGAGCCCAAATGGCATCACCAAGAACTCATAGTGCCCCTCGTGCATTCTGAAAGCCGTCTTCTAAATATCATCCTCCTTCATTCTGATTTGGTAGTAACCCAACATCAGGTCCATTTTAGAAAACACTACTGCTGCGTGCACCTCATCTAATAACTTGTCGATCACCGGAATGGGGAATTTATCCGGTACAGTCTCCTTGTTCAAAGCTCTATAATCCACAAAAAACCTTCAGCTCTTATCCTTCTTTTTAACTAGTAAGACTAAACTAGATAAAGGACTCACACTGGGTCTGACAATCCCTGCCTCCAACATCTCCCAAATCAACTTCTCAATTTCATCTTTTTGAATTTGGGGATAGAGGTAAGATCGAACACTAATCAGTGACACCCCATCCTTTAGAAGGATTGTATGCTCCTGCTCTTTGAGTGGTGATAAGTCCTGAGGTAGCTGGAAAACCTCCTTGAACTGTTGTATGAGTGGTTGCACCACCATTGGAATGTCTCCCTCTTCCCCCACACTGATCCTCTCCAAGCGTTGCAGCTCCACCAAATACCCACCTCCCACCTCCTGTATGGATCTGATCATGAATTTGATAGATACTCTGGCTCTAAACAACCCTGCATCACCCTGGATCACCATCCTTTGTCCTTCCACCATCAGTTTTATCTTCAGAGCACCCCAGTTGACCTTAGTCTTCCCCAAAGTCTGCAGCAATTTCATCCCCACGATGACATCGGTACTTCCCAATTCTAAGGGAAGAAAATCCTCCCTCACCTGTATCCCTTGAATGGTCAACACCACTCCCATGCAAACTCCTCTCCCCATCTCCACCTTCCTAGTGTCCATCATCACTCCATATCCTCCTGTGTCCACTAATTTCACCACTAACAGATTTATAATCTGGTTAGAGATGAAATTATGGGTGACCCCACTATCGATCAGTTCCACTACCTCCTGATCTCCTATTTCTCCCCTCACCTTCATGGTGTGATTTGGTGTGAATCCCACCACAGAGTTTAGAGAAACTTCTACGACGTCCAGATGTAACTTCTCTTCCTCTTCCTCTACTAACTCGCTCTCACCTCCCTCTTCAGTTTCCTCGTCATCGCAGACGTTGAGAACCTGAAGAGTTAGGTCCTTACACTTATGCTCTGTGATGTAGGCAAAGGAGGGGGTTGTTGATGTGTCATGGCTTGTGGGCTAATTTTTGGATTTTTATCCAATCTTCTTGGCTTGGTTGTTTCGATTTGTGTTGCCTATTTGGAGAGCTGATGTGTTTTGCTTCTTATTTCAGCTCATTATGGTGAGTTGCTGCCTTTTTCAGCTCATTAATAATGTTGTCCGGGTTCTTCCCCTCCTCTACTTGGCCTTTCGGTTCTCCCCCAGCTCGGTTCCTTCCCCCCTTGCATTGGTTGTTTGCTGGCTGCTCCCGTGTGCTGCTCCAACCATTAATTATTGGCCTTTTGCTTCCCCTTTTCTAATTGGGTAGGTGGGCGACTGTTTGGGTTGTTTGGCTCCCTCTCCTCTCCTATATATGTTGGCTGATTTGTGACATTAAAAGGAGTTTTTAGTGAAGATTTTTGGAAACTAAAACCTGAGGGTTTTTGGATAGCTTGCGAGCTATGCCTCTTCATCTTCTCCTTCTTCTATGACTTCGTCTCGGGCTTCTTATTTATTTCTTCTCACCGTAAATTTCCACCCCAATTGTATCTTTCTTCTCAATCAAGGAAAAGTTGTTTTAGGTGTTTTTATGTTCTAAATATAAAAGTTGTAAGGTGTCATTTTGTTTCATTTCTTGTATTTTGTTTAAAGAAGAAGTCAAGTTTATATGCAATCTATCTATCCTATAGATTTTTTATTGCATTAATTCGGTTTTTGTCGAGTCTTCCTTTTTTTAAAGTCTTGAAGAAAAAAAATGGTATCAGAGATTTAGGTTGTGTGCAAGTCTTTTTGTGAGTCTTTAAAACAAAAACAATATATATACATATATATTTACAATAATGAGTAGTCCAAACCATCATCCTATGAGAATCTCAAGTCAAGAGCCGACAGAATTTCAAGATGAATACGATCCCGCCAATGTTGAAAGTCAAACTCCATTGCCCAATAGTCATGAAATTCGCATTCCAACAAACATCAGTCTCTCGCCCGAAGGAGATTCAACCGATCCGATTCTAAATGAGTACAAATTTCAAATGAAGATACACTTATGTATAGAAAGGTATGAAAAAAGAAAGCAACTTCTTCAAGCACAATTTAAGCAAGAAAGAGAAAGGATCCAAAGAAAGTATGCAGTTCTAATTTCAGAACTGTATAAGAATCATTCGATGTGTAAGGAAAGTCCATATTCACTCTCTTCAGAAGATGAGAACTTTCAACCGAGGAAGAATTTGATGTAGGCAAAGGAGGGGGGTGTTGATGTGCCATGGCTTGTGGGCTGATTTTTGGATTTTACCCAAGCTTCTTACCTTGGTTGTTTTGGTTTATGCTACCTATTTGGAGAGATGTTGTGTTTTGCATCTTATTCAGCTCATTATGATGAGTTGCTGCCTTTTTCAGCTCATTAATAATGCTGTCCAAGTTCTTCCCCTCCTCTGTTTGGCCTTTCAATTTTCCCTCAGCCCGGTTCCTTCCCCCCTTGCGCTGGCTGTTAGCTGGCTGCTCCCGTGTGCCTCTTCGTGTGCTGCTCCAATCGTTGCTTGTTGGCCTTTTGCTTCCCCTTTTCTGATTGGGTTGGCCGGCGATTGTTTGGGTTGTTTGGCTCCCTCTCCTCTCCTATATATGGTGGCTGATTTGTGACATTATAAGGAGTTTTTAGTGAAGATTCTTGGAAACTAAAACATGAGGATTTTTTGATAGCTTGTGAGCTATGCCTCTTCGTCTTCTCCTTCTTCTATTACTTCGTCTTGGGCTTCTTATCTATTTCTTCTCTCCCCGCAAGTTCCCACCCCAATTGTATCTTTCTTCTCAATCAAGGAAAAATTATAGGTGTTTTTATGTTCTAAATATAAAAGTTGTAAGGTGTCATTTTGTTTCATTTATTGTATTTTTTTTAAGGAAAACGTCAAGTTTATATGCAATCTAGCATCCCCATAGATTTTTTATTGCATCACCCTAGCATGTACTTCTCATTGCACCTAAAACACAACCCCTTAGCCCGCTTCTCCTGGATCTCCTTCTCCGTCAGCTTCTTAAAATTTCCCTTAGCCCCCCTCCTTCGATCCTCATGAACCTCCCGGTGCAGCTCCTTTGGGAGCTAGAAAAGTAGTAGTCATCCTATAGGATCCTCCAAAGCTACTGCCTTGAGCCCCCCTCTCTAGATGCTTCTGGTCCTCAACCAGCTACGCCAACTCCATGGCCTCCCCCCAAGTCGCGCGGTTTCATCACTCTTACGGTTGCTCTGATCTCTGGCTTAAGCCCTTTCATGAAGTTCCCCTCCAACACGGTCTCAGAAAGACGATCCAGCCTACTTGCTAGATACTCAAACCGGTCACAGTACTATGCCACTGTCCCATCATGCGTCAGGGCAAAGAACTACTCGTAGAAATCTCCTCCCCTACTGGTTCGGAAACGTTCTAGAAGACAATCCTTGAACTCTCTCCAGCTTCGAATGGGCGGTCTCATGTCCCACCATTGGTACCACGCCAATGCCTTCCCTTCCAAACACAGTCTTGCCACTGTCAGTTTCTCCTCTGTTAATCCATTGACTGCAAAGTACCGCTCCACCTTGTAGATCTAGTCATGTGCACCCTCTCCCTCAAAGATAGGCATCTTCAACTTCCTCACCCTCGGGTCACTCCCGTTTCCCCTAACTCCTCCATAACCTCCCATTCCTCGAGAAGGAAATGTTCCCCAGTGGTCACGATCTTCCCTCTGACGATCATACCTAAGCCCTTCCTCATCTTCCCCTCTTCTCCTTTCATCTTCAACACTCTGGCAGTAAAATTCATCCCTTCTCACCAAAAATTCAACACCCCTCCTTTCATAGCCCATGATCATCTCCTCTCTAGAAAGTGGTTCTAGCGGAGGCATTCCATCATTCCTCTCAAGGATCTCCACTTCTGGGTTCTCCCTGCCCCTAAATGGGTTCGGGTTCCCGCATCTCCCATTGTTGCCGGTGATTTCCTTTGCTTCCAATGTCAGCAGATTTTCTTTGCACTCAAGCATCTTCTTCATCATGTCTTCCAAGGAGGTGAACCTCCCATCCATCTTTTCACTGATGGAAGCGAAGTGGTTTTGAAAATCAACAGTTCTTTCCTCAAAACCGGTCTTCAGTTGGCCTAATTCTCCCTCCAATACTTCCACTTTCCTTTCGGTCATCTTCCTTCCCAAGGATTCCGAGAAGATTTCTTGCGGATGAAAATTCCTTGCTGAAAAATTTCAGCGCCGATTGTCCCAAGACAGCGCTCTGATACCAATTTGATAGGAAATACTAGAATTTGCAAGTAACCCTACGGTAATACTTGAGTTCGCAAGCAAACCCAACCCAAATTGATGAACCAACAGCAAAGAGAATGCTGTTTACAGCAGGAAAACAGGCAAAACCAGTGGAAAACAGATAAAACTGAAGAGAAATCTGAAGGAAATCAAAGCAAACAGCTTGTATTCCACTAGTAGATGAATAAAAATAGCGACGATACAATATTCTTCAATTCGAGAGGAAGAATAACTCTCCAAAATCTCTAGCCAAGAAGACTATAGCCCATGCCTCCAAGAAGATCCCAAATTCTCATTCAAATTTAAAATGAAACTCTAATTCTAACATTAAGTACTAATTAAAGACAAAGGAGAATTAGAAATTCCCTAAACAGCCCCTAATTCAAATTCTTCCCTCCAAACAAGCATTAATCAAGGTGTGGGGCCCAAAGGAGTGGCCGGCTCCCCTCTCTCCCCTTGCTTGAGCCGGCGGTGGTAAACCCAAACCGGTCCACTAGGTACCGGTTCAGGCAAACCACCCGGCCCCACCTGGGCCGGCGTAACATGGTGATAGCAGAAGCTTTGGCGATTGGATAAGAAAAACCAGGTAGAAGTTACTTATAGATCACTATTTTGGTATTACTGGTTTGTGCTTGCATTTGGCTCAACATGTACAGTCGTCATGAAGAAAGAAGAACGATTGCAACAGTATACTGACCTTAGTGACAGCTCCTAAATAGCAGTACCAAAACCTGAGCTGAAAACAATTTAATCTGCACATTCTAGTAACCATACAACTATGCACTAAAGTAAGAAAACTAGGCTACAATTTCAAGTCAAACCAAACTATATTTGGACTCTCAACAGTCATCAGCATTAGCCTCAGATACCATTTCACGTACTCAACTTATTGGTCCATAGCCTATCCTCCTTTGTTCACGTTCAGAAAAACACACAAATATTTTGCACTTCTTTATCTTCGAAAAATTATTCTATGCGGTCACCGAACGGTCCAGAGGCGAATCAGGATGCGCCACGTCACCCGGTATATAGCGATACACAGCACTGGTATACAGCAAAAAAAATGACATGGCGCTTCCTGAATCGCCTCTAGACGTCATCCAATGACCGCATAGAATAATTTCTCCTTATCTTCAGGTGCTACTCTTTATTTATTTTTTCTTTTCTTTATGAAAATAGTAATTTATCAATCAGTTCTTTCATATTTATCATACATTATTTATATCACACTAATTTATTGTCCAAAGCTCAACTTTGTAGTATAGTCTACTTGTAATTTTATAAATTGACCTATAAGTCTATATGATATTATCTTATCATCATAGTATTCTTAAGGCATTTCTCTATTTTAAATGATCTAATATTAACTTTTTTTAATTTATATCCTCATCCATACCTATACATTCCTCTATAAGACAGATTCAAGATACTTAAATCTATCACTCTTAAGAATCACTTTATTTCTAGATATTGATCAATGATTATCAATTTCATAATGACTAAAGTTGCATGCTGTTCATTATTTGCCAATCCTCTAAGCCAAATTTTTTAAAGCATCCTTTCTTGATCGAATTTTTCACCTATTTTAATAGAGGCTTCACCAATTAAAAACAATGTCATCTATAAATAGACATACTCCAAAGTTCTTTGAATATCTTTTATAGGAATATTCATAACCAAAACAAAAAATACGGTCTTAATGTTTATTCTTGATGTAATATTATTACAACCAAGAAATATTTAGTTATTCCACAACAACTTATAATACTAGATCATGTTTCACCATGCATATCTTTAATAACTTTAAAATATCTTATAAAAAAATATTTTTCTTCATGCATGCATACCAAATCCTTTCCATAACACAAGATCATATGCATTTTCAAGATAAATAAAACCCTTTTCTCTATTTGCACAATTGCATGGCCACAAAGATCAAATCTATAATAGATCTTTATAGCATGCAAATAAATTCATCTTTTTATACCAATATGATTTTTTAATCTTATATTTCATTACATTATTACATAACTTCATTATATAACTTGTGAGTTGATTCATTAACTACCATAATCTAATCTCTCTTCGGTACTAAAATATTTTTCTCCACTTCTCTGGTATCATCTTAATCATTTTTGGGAATAACATCGCATAGTACAAAAATCAACAACCCATGACTAGACTGCCAAGAATCCTGTGGTTAATGTTGATTCCAAAGGCAATTTAGACGTGAAATAAAATAGCTGCGGTAGAATACATCAACATAATCCAAATGAGAGCTAGTAAGATATTGACAACATTGGCAGCATAAGGCTATCAGTAGAAGCAAGGGCTGCAAAAGAATGTACGCAGGAGAACAAGTAAAATCTCTCTGAACTTTGATAGACTTGAGCGGCAGTAATGCACTACAACATCAGTAAAGCGTCATGAGTACTTATCAATGTGACTTCAATCTAATTTGCTAATGAATTTTCCAGTTGATTTCTAAAAATGGGTTTCGGACAATAGTCATGTGCTTTCTTACAGTACCAAAGGATGACAATATATGTAAAAAAATGCTCATCAAATTAACATTTCGTGCAAGATATGTGAACAAAATTCTGTAAAGATGAACTCTGTTTGCATTCTCTCCAGAAAAAAAAGATGGGAAATTTTACGAAGAACAAAGATGAGTCTTAGGCTTCATTTGGGACGGCTTTCTTACTGCTTCTTAAAGCAGCTTTTTAGTACAAAAATTTTTTGTACTAAAAAGATGTTTTAAGAAGCAATAAGAAAGCCATCTCAAACGAATCCTTAAGCTGAAAAAGAAATACCTATTCTAGCAGCCTTCCAAAAGAAACCACGGAAACTGCAAAAAAGATGAGATGTTAGAGCATCCCTTAGTTCATAAACAAATTAGTTTATTGTAATCAGTTGGAATCATTTGAAATCTAAGATAAAAGCTAGAAAATGAACCATGGAACTAAGGAGCTGGCTCAAATGGCACATGAATAGAATCTAAATATACAGAAGAACGCATATAAGTTATATTCAGCAAAATTCCAGAAAACATTACAAACAGTTGAACAAGTTTCAAACCCCATCAAACAAGCATAATCTCAAAACAAGTACTATAAAAAGAAAGCTGATACGATCAGTTATCTCAGTGGATATAAAATAAGGGAATATCCAATGCATGAGGCTTCCCATAGATAGAAGGTTTGGCAATAGAATAAAAGGAAATACTTGAATTTACTAAATTTGCAATTCACCGGGTAGAAAATCAGACAGTGGGAGATGGATAACATAATGATTTTTCCCAAATCCTGTTGGTGCTGGTAGCTAAGGTCAAATATCCTACTTTAAGTTAGCATCATAGGGGTGTTCCTTGATCAAAGGACATAAGAAAACCCTCAATGTACCTTTTCATTGAACTTTCTGAATCATCTCCAATGATTTTGGTCTCTTTGAAAGGGGTATAATTGTCAAAGTTCTATGATTGTTCGCCTAACCTAAAAATTAAATCATTTTCATACATGATCATTATTTCATATAAATTTTGTAATAAGGGTCAAGCCACATAGGTAGTCATGCTCATGTAAAATAAATGCTGAAAATATTTTCATTCAACAAGCTTTTGAAAGCCTAGTTTCTCATCTTTTGGCCAGCCATGAATGCAACTCTTGCTCTACAAATACCCAGATAGCTATTGTGAAAATACCTTTGCTAACTTGCACGCTCAAGCATTCATTTGCACACAACTCTATCCTTGCTCTTAGTGATCGACAGGCATCATCATCCAACTCTTATAAATATTTTATGAAGTGGTGTTGAGCTTCATTATCTCAATCTTTTGGAGAGTTTCACTGTAGAATGGATTTGTTTATTGCTTAACCTTAAGTTTTTATTCACTAGCATTCGGCTTTCATGGTTTCGTATTGAAATAGGTTCTAAGCTTGGCATTATCTATAATCGTGTAGTGCTCGCCTTGCAATATATCATCTAGCACTCCTCTTCCATACATTATTATTATGAAGGTTTGTCCTAAATCTTGAAAAGTATAAGTTATTGGATTGATCTTCTCTCAAAAATAGTAGCATCTACTAGAGCTGAAATGGAATGCAAAGACATTGTGCTTCATTTGTTGAAGCAAACATTTTAGTCAATCAATTCCCAAGGTGAATTCGGGGAGTCGATAAAAGCATAATTGAGAAGCCGGACTACTGTAAGTCTTTGTGTTCATTGGTGATCCATACTCACACAATATTAAACTTCATTTTTAACCTCCTATTGTAACTTTTTTCTAGTTTCAAAATAGCTTTTAGGCTATTTCTTCTATCATTCTATATTAAAGTTTAACCGACTTGCTTCAATGTAGTTTACCTGCCAGGAGCAAATCAAGTTGACTTTGAGAGATCAGTTTTCACAAGTTTTAGAAATTGTATACCTTATTATTCAGCCATGTTAAAGCTCATTTGAATGCAGCATTTTCTGCAATATGAATAGTGGACATTACAGCCGATAACAAGCTTTCCTGATTTGCTACTCAGAATTCAACAAATATTGAAAAAAGAAAATAGAAAGCATATGTTTCTGTGGACGCCCACTCCAACATGCGTACTTACTTTTAGATTTGAAAAAGGTTAATGGAATGGAAATTTCAATTGGATTCTTAGGTCAAAGAGAGATCGTGTTCTAACATTAAGTCGCAAGTTGCTTTGGATAATTTTAAAACTGCTAAAGATTTTCAAGATCATAAGTTATCCCACCTTTCCTCTACGTGCAACAACAATGACAACAATAACATTAAGCCTTTATCCTAGTATGTGGAATTGGTTACGTGAATCATTTTTTTTCCATTGTGTTCAGTTAAGAGTCAAATTCTTATTTAAATCTAATAAAAAAATGTCATTTCTAATATTTTCTAACCAAGTCTTTTTAGATCAACCTTCATCTTTCTTAATATAAGTCAAATCTAATATATCTACTCTCCTAATTGTGTCATCGGAAGGCCAGCATTTTATGTGTCCAAACCATCTAAGGCGACTCTGTCTAATCTCATCCGCCAATAGAGCTACTCCAACCTTTTCACGTATATACTTGCTTCATATTTTGTCTCTAAAAGTGAAGCCACTCATCCACCTGAGCATCCTCATCTCTACAACACTTAATTTTATGCTTCTCTTTTAATGGCCAACACTCTTCGCCATAAAACATTAAAGGTATCACAACCATCTTACAAAATTTCCCCTTAAGTTTGAGGGATACTTTTCTATCACACAATAGACCCAATGCATTCCTTCACTTCAACCATCTAACTTGAATTCTACTAATAATATCCCCATCAATTTGCATTACAATTTAAACTATGAGACATCGGCTTATGTTCTTTTTATTTTTCAATTCCTTTCCAGGTGGCTTGTGAAATAATGTAATTAAAAAATATAAACCGTACTTCATTCCTATGTAGAGCTGTTTACATGATACACATCTACTTCAGTCACAGCCCATATCAATAGAAATTAAGCAGTCTCTAACAAATTATGCTTGCTTGTATAATGCGGAATATATGAAAGGAATGGATTGCTTCATTATATGGTGGGCATTCAAAACATAAGTAAAATATATTCCAAAGGATTATTTCTCAGATTTCACGTCAATTTTCCCACTTGAGGAAATTATCTTGATTGGATATTAGGATGCTTATTAGTAGAAAGATCAGGATAGGTGTCATTTAGGCCAACATGGCAATTCATCAATGGATTTGGCTGAGCAGTAGATTGTTTGTCCTTTCTACAGCATTCTAACACCATGTTGTGATGAGGTGGAATCATTTTCTTATTTATTCAACTTCAAACACGCACTTAGCACTAACATGTAGTGTTGAAAGTGATACAATGTACTATTTTTCTACTTATTACATGTTCATCTTATTTTCATGTCATATTTTGATGCCAAATAATCATCTCTGATGTATGCTATCCAGTCAGGACCATGTTTCAACGTTGCATTAAAGTATTTTTTTCAACAGTTAATTATGAATTTCTTAATTGAAAATTTTCTATTAGCTTTTTTCACAAAATGTTTTTACTATATTTCAATTATTTATTTTATACGTGAATCAAGCCATCCATAATATATATTCAACTCTTCTTGCACCTGTGAATGGATCCTATCTTCTTCACAATTGCACCTGGAGCTCTTCCTCTTATCTTTCGGCATGGGTATAGAGAGAGATAGAAATGGTGTGGAAGGCTAGTCTAGCATATAAAAAGATGCCTTGGGCAGCTTAATTTTGCAAAGTTAGCGGCCTTGGATTTGTTGGCTAAAGAAAGAGAGTATAGGGAGGAGAGCAAGAGACTCAACATGTCATGATTCATCCAATGAGTAAGAATAATAACTGAATTAAATTCTTGGGTACTTGATACAATTTATAGAAACAAAAGCTTAGGATAACTATGATGATTGATAAGAGATATCCTGATATAGGAAACTCTTCTTCCACTTCCTTTGGCCAATCCCTTGAACGTTGCAGTTATTTGTGGGACTTAAGTCAAGCTCTCCTCAAATTTATCTGGGATTTAATGTAGCTACTCTTTTAGTCTCATATAGTCATGTATGGCGTATGCTTCATGCACTCAATCAAGCTTCTAGGATTAACTTGATTTTTTCCATGGGATTGACTCGGGCTTGGGATTGGTCTTAATTAGGCCATAATTGATGCACCATTTTGGTCCACATTTTTTGGTTTGACAAATTATTGACTGATCAAGCTCAAATTGCATAGAAAAGACTCTTGGATAATTAGAGCTTTCAAAAAATTAAAAGAAATAGGTGAGTGGTGGCAGTGATTCAAAACCCAACTAGCAACTTTGGAAAGAGAATAGATTGCACTAAATCCAAAAAACACTTCAACGGCTATGTCTCCCATCCATGCTCTTTATATGTAGCATAAAAAAAGAGATAAAAATGATTATACATTTTTTTCCACCTCCAAATGTAAGCTCTATCTACTTTCTTGCCCTTAAACGCTTTTTGCCTTAAATTGTTTTCTTATTTTGGGCTCTAAAAGAAGTGTGACTGATCTGAAACTATCATGCAATGAAATGTGAATTGCACTTAAAATTAATAGAAGTATTGAATTAGAGTTTGCTTCCCAAAACTTTATGCGTAATCAATTTAAGTTCAAGAATTCAAAGATGAGTGATTAAGTAACAACAAGAAGTAACCGTCAAAGATTAGAAGACCATTCAAAATAAAGTCAAAATTTCAAATAATGCGAATAGCTAAAATAACAAAGCCTCAAATTTAAAATTTAGACCCTTCACCTTAGGATCCGTCACTCAATTTGAAGTGGAGGCTAGCGGAAAAGAACCGTGAGCAGGCTTAGCGACGCCACTAGTAGACAAGTGATCTTGAGAGGACTTGTCGCCGGGATGGAGGTCGGGTTCGAAGGAGCGGGTGAACGGCTTTCGATGATCCACGTATAGACGGAGAAATGATCGTCTATGGAGTCCACGAGAGCTGGCAAGATCCGGTCCAAGTACTCCTCGGGGGTGTCGTCGAAGTCGAATCCCACGTCGAAGAAGGGTGAACGGAGAATGTCGACTCTTCCGTTGCGATCGTGTTCAAATCTGAAATTCCATTCGGGTTCATCCATGCATGGCGATAGTGAGCGTCGAATCCAAAAGGAGCAAAGAAATTGGCGGCAAGAAGCAAGCAGAGAGCCACCGTGGGGAGGAGGAGGCTGGCTGCGGATGGAGGATGGCTGGGCGGGTGAGGCTAGAGAAGGAAGGAAATTCGTTCCTGAGATTTGTCTCAGGTTTCAGCAATTTACCCCTTCCAAATTCAATTTCAGAATTTGAAATTGAAGGTGGGATTAGGAAAGAAGTTTAATGAGAGAATTAAGAAAATTAAAAGGGGATTAATGGGGAGCATAACCGGCCTTGTGTAGAGTAGAGAGAGGGCAGAAATTTTAAAAGGTGGGGACCACCTGATTAAGTGACAGGTTTTAAATAAAATCTGAATTTATTCAGATTTCACAGAAAAGGAAGTTTCCTTTCACGGTTGTAGGCAAGAAACAAATTGGAATTTCAAATTCCCATTAACGGATGGAATTTAAATGTCTAAGGCTGATTAAGAAAGCAATTAATCAAGCCTTAAAGGCTTGATTTCCACGGCTTGGCAGCACAACCAGTAACGGCTATGAAGGCTGCCAGGGAAATCGTTGAGCTGGGGAGGGGAGAAGGGGCTCACGGGTGGCTATGCTGGGATGGAAGAACGGAGGGGGAAGGCTGCCGGCTTGGTGGCTGGGAAGATCACGGGTAATGGGGCCGGCCAAAGGTGGCCGGCGGTGGAGGGCCTGCTGCCGCCGGTGGGGAGGTAGGGAGGGGTAGACGGCGGTAAGCCCAAGAAGAGAAAAATTGGGGAGATCTCCAAGGAATCAAGTGGCGACGAATTCACTAACCTTAGTTATCTTCAACCCGGATTTCCGCACAATGAATTTGGACGTAAGTTAGAACTCACAAAGAGATCTAAATTCCCCGTCGAACTCACTAAGAAGATCTACAAGAAGTGCACTCACAAAGAGAACATTAGAGGCAAATTTTCATTCATTCCAAAAACTAAAAACTATTACAATGCATATTGCCTCATATATGGAGGCTCCAAATGAAAGGGAAAGAAAAGACAACAATGCCCTCGGGGCTACATAAGTCAAACGATGCCCTCAGGGGCAAACTCGGAAAAAACTAATAAAATAAAAATATGACATAAACTATAAACTCAAAAGTAGAGGCTCTGGATCGTAGCCGTCGATCTGCGCCATCGGCGATGGTACACGTGTCGAAATCTGATGTCCCCATCAGTGACTTCTTAAAAATTTTCTACCTAATCACGCTATGGAATGAAATAAAGGAACCTCTACAGTGAAACTTGAGAGTGATATTGATAGTAAATCCCCACACAAAGATGTCATTGTTTAAGGGCAGAAATATTACTCTCATCTTCAGAATCTTACAATCCTCTTTTATTGATTACTCATTATTCTCTACTAAACTATGTGCATTAATCCTTTTGCATGCAAAATTTATCTCCGAACATTCTAACAATCTAAAAACATAATTTAAGCATGCATCTGGAGTTAAAAAAGGTAATTGCAATAGAAGAATTAGCAGGAAAAAAAAAGGTTTTAAAAATAATACTGAGTTTTATGAAAATTTTATGTTGGCGTCGCACATGCAAAACTACCACAAGTTCCACACAAATGTAGAAAAACAATGCTGCTAACCTCTTCAAAGTGAGTTTCTACACTTGGCTAATTCTGTTGTTGTGTTTTTTCTAAACTATGCTAATTGTTGTTAACTTGATTTGCATAGACAATATTTAGCCAAATTATTCTGTGAATGACAAATGCAAGTTCTAATGCTTCTTATTCTTGATATTGGTGATTTTGAAAGCTTAGTGTGAGTCAATTAAATATTTGAGTTTATTAGAATGCAGCCATATGCAGGACACGTTTCAATTAATTTCATGAGACAACTTGGAATTTTCTACATTCAAAACTTCAAGAATACCACCATAAAAATTTTTAGATCCTGAAATTTTCTGGAAGAAATAAGGACAGTTTTTTATCAAGCTCAAGAGATCACAACAATGAGTTACTTAAACAAAGATCAGATTAAAGGAGATAGCTAAGAACAATGAAAAATGTATAGCAGTAAATGAAGAAACAGAAAGAAGGCCGTAAAGTAGAAAAGTGTATGGACAATTACAGAGTGCTAGGAAAGGAAAAATCCTCAGGTAGAGTATAAGATGTTAAGGAAGAATCCTACCAGAACTCTATAAATATCACACTCAGAGTCACTAGCTGTATGAGCTCAAATAGTGTGAATACAAAAATTGACAAGAAAGTACAAACTTTTTTCTCATGTCCCTTGTCCTCATATTTATAGTTATCAATGGAAGCTTCCACAAAAAAGCCTTATGATCACAATAGCATTCAAATTACCCGGGCATTCCCCACTTGCCACCTATCGTTTGATCAAAGAATGTCAACTACAGACCCCTCCATACTATTTGTATGTCCGACCTCATCAAGGTCGTCCATCAATTTGATCAACATCAGGGCATATCATTGAGATGGTCACTTATTGATGGTTTTACAAAGAATTACAAATAATATAAGTCACTGCTGGAGATTTTTGAACTAAATTTCATCCTCATGAAAGCAACTATACTTTAAAAATCATCCTCCTTCAATCATTTCCTTAATTTTTACAAGTGAGTATTTTTATAAGTTCTCTAATAATCATGCTATGATAGAGGTTAGAAAAGGAGCTTACCCTAGAGCAACAAAAATATTTTTTATGAGGATTTAATACATAACATTTAAAACTGACTTATTTACATATCTATATACATAACATGGACGGTTTTTTAAAAGAGTTGAATATGAAGGGCTTACAAACTTTTGCTTCGATTGTAGCTTCATTGGCCATGCCAATGGGGCTTGCCTATCCAAGGCTCCAACCCGTGGCCCTCAATCTCCCCCAAAGCAGCCGTCGTCGCCAGTCAAGGTGCAAGCCACACCCGTGAACTTCCCCCAAGCATCCCCTCCTCTTGAGCCGAAGCATAAAGCTGTTGAAGAGCCCCTTGTTTGTAAGGACAAGGATGAATCCTCCCTTGGAGCTTAGAACCTTATCACCCGAAGAAGGAAAGGCAAACCGAAGACTCCAAAAGACCAAGGCACCCGTCAACAAGCCGAGCCCCCTATCCAATTCTCGGCCGAGAAGCTACAGCAAATGGAAGAAACTTCTAATAGGATCGTGAATTTTCTCAAGCAACAAACAAGAGTGTCCAAGTCTCGCTTGGAAAAAGAGCTCCTCCGACTTGGGCCTTTAGCCACCTGCCCTAGGAAGAGGAAGAAAGCTTCTACAGATTCCACAGGTTGGGACTTGGTCCCCTCAAGTGCTT
Organism: Dendrobium huoshanense; assembly: GCA_016618105.1. Lineage (NCBI taxonomy): Eukaryota > Viridiplantae > Streptophyta > Magnoliopsida > Asparagales > Orchidaceae > Dendrobium > Dendrobium huoshanense. The sequence goes on from CM028349.1 coordinate 40,153,551, forward strand.
AATAAGCAACCTCTTTTCATTTGCTTGTATTGGATATTATAGTGTAATACAAACCAAGGAAGGAGTCCTCCTTCTCACTTGAGGGGCTCTTCCTTTTTGTTTCATTTGGTTTGTCCTTCGTCTGCTACTTGGTATGGGATGCTTCTCAAGTTGTTAACCCTTCCCCTTTTGTTTTTTGTCTTTGGGAAGTGGTGGTCTTTCCCTTTCAAGCTGTTTATTTTCTGTGTAAAAAAAAAAAAAAAACTCCTCTGCCAATCCCATTGTGACCAGCAAATCCAGCGACATGGAGATCTCCACCATCATTTTTGTGCCCACCCATGGCACAAATTCTTTCATTGATATGTCTAACCTTACATTTGCCCTCTCCTCTACTAGCAAGAGGTTCACATAAGTTGACTTTGATGCCTGAGTTCTCTCTGGCAAATAAGTTGATGAAAGAGTGACCAGTGATATTTTTGTTGTTATCTAAAGATTAGGAATGGCGTGTAGATAAATAGAAGGAATGGAGTGTTGGATGTATAAAAAAACCAAGTTTTCAGCAGTAAGAATGTAAATACCCCTCTAGTTTATTACCCATGAAAATGCTAAAATTATAAAGACTTGCAACATCACAAAATCAAAGTATAAAAAGTATCTGAAAAAAAAAACACAAAATTGACATGGGACAAGAGAATTCTCACCCAGTTCTCTGCTCAAGCATGGCAGGGAATTGCATCTTGATGTAGGTACAAGTGCAGATCACCAGAAGCACCACCGTCAGAAACGAGTGGAAATTAAACAGCGCCGACTGCAAAATTCGGCAGTAGATCAAATTAGATTTCAGATTTACAATATTTATTACCCGTGTTTCTTCAACATAAACTAGAAAAAAAAAAAAAAGATTTACGACCATTACCATAAGGTGAATCCAACAAAGTCACCCTCAGGAGCCTCACGAACTGATTAATGAAGAAAAGGCGCGGAGGTGATAGGATTCTGTGAAAACCTCCGATCAAAGGTGGAAAGACAAAACCTTGCAATAGGCTTTCCCGAATGGAAGAGAAGAGGAAGAGCGACTGGTGGAAGGAGTTCGGTGTGGCGGTAGTGCGACCGATGGTCGCCGAAGGTTTCTTCCCACTTCCGTCGGCCAGAAGAGTGGGCCGCTTGACCGGTCGATGAAGTAGCGGCTCACGAACCAAACTAGTTTTATGATGAAAAGGGTTAGATATATAAATTTTATTTGCCTACAGATCCTACGTAGCACGGTAGGATCCGTTGTTTTAACTTATAGGGGCTGTTTGGTATGCAGATTTAGGCGGATTTAAGGCCGGATTTGGGCGAAATCCAGCCAAACGGCCTAAAATGCAAATCCAAATCTCACGGCAAACGAAATCCTCCGTGGACGGAAAATTCCGCCGATTCGCTCTAAATCCCGGATTTCCGAAATCCTTTGGTTCGGCGGATTTAGGGGATTTGGCCGAAGAAGCGCGCGAAAGGGAGAAAGTTACCTTCACAGCAAGCGAGCTCCCGTTGTTGAATCCGATCAAAATGTCGTAACTTCCGATCCGATAGGCAGGGAAAGTCGACGAAGGAGCGAAGTCGAACAGCCACGAAGAACGAAGGACGAAGTAGCCGAAGAAGCGACGCGTGAAATCTTTACACCTCCTGCGAAGCAACGAAGCCGAAGAGGAGATGAAAGGCAAACCCGATACGCCTCTGAAGTTATTACTGCTTAACTTAATTAATATAAGTTAAAATAATAATAATTGAGTAAATTAATAGTATAATTAGTTCATAAAATATTTATCTAATTTAAATTAATTAAAAAATTAATGATATATTAATAATTAAATATAATATCATTAGCTTTATTAATATAACTTAAAAAATATATAATAGGGTAATTAATAGTGTAATAAAAATTAATAAGTAATTTGAACTTAATAATCTTGATAATCATATCATTTAAATCTTTAACTGTTTTAAATCTTGTAATCTGTTGTAAAACATCTTCTCTTGATTTAACAGGATTTAAAATACTTAGTTATTTCAAAATAATTAATAGGATTAAAATATGATCTTAAATAAAAAAAATTATTATAAAATATTATAAATAATAATAAATAATTAATTAGTATTAATAAAATTTTGTTATATTTTATTTAAACTTTTTTTGTCGTGCTTTAATTATCTTAATAAAGTATGTCAATTTTTTAACCGCCTTAAATCCTAAAATGAATAGCTAAACAGTCACAAAGGATTTAACTGGATTTATCATGAATGTTATCAAACAGTTTTCAGGATTTAACCCCTCAGGATTTCGTAAATCCGGGATTTGAAGGATTTACGAAATCCACTTAAATGAAATCCTAAATTCTACCAAACAGCCCCATAAGGTTGAGTTCTCTGATATGTTGGTTTAGTCAAATTCAGAGGCCGATTGAGCCTTATTTTTAAGATGAATAAGCTTATTATATATATCATCAAAAAATTATTTTGATCGGGCACGAATCTCAAGGCAAAATCAAGTTGGAAACTTTCAAAATTAAAATTGGAATCATCCGAACTCCGATTTCATTAAACTTACAGTCGAACTGAGCGCCTTGAAAATACGAACCCAACGACACCAAATCCAACCCAATCCAACCCCAAACTGGTCTAATCAAGGGTTAGAAGTATTGTTGGAAGGTTTGAATCACAATTTAGATTACCAAACGATTTCCAAACATAACGTGCTTATAGTCGAATCGAGCGGCTCAAGGAGACAAATCCAACGAGCCCAAGATCACCAAATTCCAACATCGCTAAGACATTCAAATGTCCATCAAATTGTTCATGATCAAGGGATTCAACATTGGCCGTACATCCAACCACTCCCCATTTACCCTTTATCTTTCACCTATTTCAGGTCATGCCACTCCAGGAATTTATAAATAGACCCCTCATTTCTCTTGAAAAGGGGCTCTAAGCAAGAGAGAGATCGGAGATCGCTCTTGCCTTCTCACTTTTCCTCGACCACCGCCTGAGTTCCGTTGGATCTCCGCTTGACGTCGTTGGTTTGCTGAACCACCACTTGAGGCCCTCACCTCCGCCAGACCACTACTTGAGGGCTTGAGCTCCGCCGAACCACCTCCTGACACCAGATTTCCGCTGGACCACCACTTGAGGGCCTGAACTCCGCCGGACCACCGTCTGATGTCATTGCTCCGCTGGACCACCATTTGAGGCCCGGACTTTTGCCAGACTACCACTTGAGGCCCTCACCTCCGCTAGACCACCAATTGAGGCATGAGCATTGCCGAACCACCGCCTGACGCCGGAGCTCCGCCAAACCACTACCTAACGCCGGAGTTTCGCTGGGCCACCACTTGAGGGCCTAAGCTCGACCGGATCACCACCTGACGTCATTGCTCCACTGGACCACCTCTTAAGGCCCAAATTTCTGTCGAACCACCACTTGAGGCTCTCACCTCCGCCGTACCACCACTTGAATGCCTGAGCACCGCCTAACGCTGGAGTTCTATTGGACCACCATTTGAGAGCCTGAGCTCCGCCGGACCACTGCCTGACGTCGTTGCTCCGTCGAACCACAACCTGAGGCCCGGACTTCTGTCGGACCACCACCTGAGACTTGAACTTCTGTCGGACCACCACCTGAGGCCGAAACTTCTGCCATAACACCACTTGAGGCCCAGAATTGTGCCGGACCACCACCTGAGGACTGAACTTCCGCCGGACCACAACTTGACGCCCAAATTTCTGCCAGACCATCACATGAGGTCCGGAGTTCTGCCGGACCATCACTTGAGGCCCAGACTTATGTCGGGCCACCACTTGATGCCTAGAGTTCTACCAGAGTACCAACCTACTACAATGCTCTTTTTGCCCGCAATCTCTGGCCAACTATGTTCTTTTGGACCCCTGTCACCTACCGATTATGATCCTTCCAGCCTCCGTTCTACATTGCCATACAATGGTCTCTCGAACCTCGATCTCCTCCACACTAAGGTCCTTTTGACCTATATCAAGGTTCTAATATGAGACCAGACAACAAACCAAAAGAAGGAGAAATTTGTGGTTCGACCGGTCTAATTGGGATTAAACCGGATGACATTGCAGTGTTTGCCATCTTGATTGTCTAGCCTTTCATCTCTCCAAAATATCAGTATTGGTAAGGTTCCTCAGCTCCAACTGCTCCCAAATATCCTCGCATCTCTTGAAACATTATCTCTTTTAAATCTCGAATCATTGTAGTGTTTGCCATCGTCTTTGTCCATCTCTTCCCTCAAAAGACTTCACTTAATAAGAATTCGGCTCCTAAAATCATTGCCAGTTGATGAAGCGATATCAAAGTTTTCACAGACTCTGATTAGCACAAGATTGCTCACATATATGTTGTTAATATATTTCTAACAACATAGCTTGCGAGTTATGTATTTGTAGTATTAGTATGCAAGGAAATGTTTATTTAGTTATATCCAAGTGATATGCACACTTAATGTAATAGCAAATAACAGTGGTTTTGATGAAGTGCTGATAGATCGTAGAAATTGTATGTATTAATCTCGCAATCATTATATTTTGGTAATTATTCCTACTGAGTGAAGAGAAAACTAGCAGCTTGTGTGTTAAAATCATAACCTTACCTTTCATTATATATATATATATATATATATATATATATATATATATATATATATATATATATATATATATATATATATATATATATAGTGTTTATCCTCAGAGGGCATGCGCTCTGCTAGGGTTTTGGCCGCCGGTGTGATTCCTGTCGTGCAGCCCTCCGACTGTTTTTCTTCTCCCTGTGAAGTGTTTCTCTCCATTCTTTTTGGGTCTATTTCTCTAAATGGATGGTAAGCGGTTATTTGATGGTGGTTTTCTTAATGGCAAACCATCGTCCAAGTCATTTAGGGAGGCTCTTTCTGGTAACATCTCCCCCTTTTTTGAACTTAAAATTTCTACTCATCGTGGCCTTCCCTTGTTATGGATTTCTGAGGCCGAAATTTTATCGCTTGCTGCTCCTTTCAATTTTGCGTTGGTGGGGAAATTTCCGACTAACAGGCCCTCTCTTGAGGCCATTCAAAAATTCCTTTTCAACTTGAAACTCAATGGAGAGTTCTCTGTTATGGTTCTGAATCTGAAGAACATTTTAATTAAATTAGGTAATGATTTGGATGATTGACGTATCTTTGCTCATCGTTCTTATTTCATGAACAACAGTTACATGTGTTTGATTAAGTGGTCTCCATCTTTTTAATGTGGATATTGAATCTCCTGTTATCCCTATTTGGGTGTCCTTCCCGAACTTGAGACCTCATGTCTTTTCTCCGAGGATTCTTCAAGGCCTTGGCTCTATTTTTGGTCGCCCTCTAAAATTCAATCATGCTACCTCCTTTGGTTTTCGCCCTTCAGTAGCTCGGGTTTTGGTTGAATTGGACGTCTCTAAGAAATTCCCTGACAAGATTTGTGTTGGCCCAAAAAATTTAGGCTATGTCCAGTTGGTAACTTTGGAGGATTTGCCTTTATATTATTTGCATTGTAAATCCTTAGGCCATTCCAAGTTGGAATGTGGTATTTTGCATCCGCATTTATCTCAGCCCCCTTTGCAGAAGGATATTCATGTTGCTGTTGTGCCGGATTTAGATTTAGGATATAATAATTCTATTATAATTCGAGTCCTAACCTAGCTGTTGTCTCCTATTGCTTTACCGTCTGTGCACCCTATTGAGATCATTTCCTCCTCTCCTGGAATTTGTTCTAATGATGTGGATGTGTTTGATTGTGAACATGTTTTTATTCCTGCTGAGGAGGTGGTAGCCGTTGAGGGTGTTTTACTTGTGTTTATGTCTCCTCGGGAGGACCCTGTTGTTGTCGGGCTCAAGTTTGGTGTCCTGACATCTCTTTTGTGTGCTAGTGACATTGGTGGTGGTTTTAATTCTAAATTTGCCTTGTCTCGTGTAGTTATTGTGGTTGCCTCATGTGTTTTGGCTGAGGCTGTTATACCTGGTGTGGTTGCTGATCATTCTGGGTCCTCTATTTCTCTTATTGTGCCGTCTGTAAAGATCTTATATGCTTCTCCTATTTGGTTGGTTCCTGGGTGTGGAGTGGCCGATATTTGGGATATTGCTTCCTCTTCATTAAATATGGTGGTGGATAATCCGGGGCAATTTGAATGTGCTCCTAATTGTGCTGTTGACGGGAATGATAATTTTGTGAACATCCCTATTTCTGTCTTGTCGAATCCTGAAATGCAAGATCATGTGGCTAAGTCCGTTAACAATTCGGTTTTGTTTCAAATTGACTGGCTATACTTAGAGTATGCCATGTCTTCTAATTCTAGTGGGGAAGAAGGGGATTTTATTGATTTTGAGAAAGATGATGTTGGCCGCTTTCCAGGTCGTGGTCGTGGTAAATTTAAACGCAGAGGTAGGAAATAATTGGCCTATTTTTTGGGTTGATTGCTTCCGTGGTTTTGGTGTTGATTGGACGATGATGAGGAGGCCCCTGCATCCTCTTTGTGGCTTGGCTGATTTGCAACCTAGGTGCCACGTTTGTTCTAGCTCCACTCTGGTTTTGTCACATATGGATGGCCTGTGCTTGCCTCGTGTGTTGGTGTTGGGGGTCTCCACCCTGAGTCCACTCTCACTGCTTTCTTTTGTCCTATTGGCTATTGATTTTTAAGTTTTGTTCTTGTGCTTGTTGTAGCTCGTGGCTGTCCTATTCCTGTACTATTGTATCCCTTTTATTTGTATATATATATATATATATATATATAAATTTATTTATTTATTTATAATACTTATTAAAAAAATGAAATTGGACATTTTTTAACTATTTCAAACTAAATTCGAACCAAACACAATCCACATGAGAAAAAAGAAATTAAAAACAAGCATGCTATTCACAAACATGTGTCGTACTGTTAACAACAAATTTTCAAATGTGTCTCGCTCAAATTAGGCTCTCATTGAATTCATTTTATTATTGATTGATGCTTAGGGCTATAATGATCTAAAATAACCTTTTCTTTTAAATCTAAAATAACCTTAATACTTGATATCACCAAAAAATTATCTTGATCAGTCACGAATATCAAGGAAAAATCAAGTCGCAAAAATTTGAAATTCAATTCGAAACCATATGAACTACAATCTCAGCAATTTATAGTCAAATTGAACCTATCAAATATTAGACAATGAGAGTCTAGAAGCATCCAAAATCAAGAAAGTACAAATACACACCAAAGACCAATAATTACTGTACACCTGTAAATACAGTTAGGGGACTTTAACTCTGTATTTAATACCCTATAAATAGGGATGATGTACTCATATCTCAGATAATGAAAACGCATTACTGTGCATTCCTCTTTGTTGTCATACTGTTAGCTTAACAGCTAAAACAGTTTATCATGGTATTAGAGCTTCGTCTCTTTGAACGAATTTTTTTCCCCGTTCTTGTTCTCTTTTCAACGACTGATTCTCAATGGCGGGATCGTCAACCTCTCTTCCCACGGTGGATTCGACATCGACAAACCCGCAACTCAGTTTCTCTCCTCAGCTCAAATTCTTGATGAGTCACATCAAGAACCTGGTATCCAGTCCGCTAACAGAGACGAATTAGCCCGATCTGGAAATCTCAGGTGCTCAAGATCTTCTGTGCAAACGGATTTAAAGGGTTCTTGGATGGTTCAATCCCTGCTCCGAACCCCTCAGATCAATCCTCATATTCCAGCGATTGCTTAGCTCAAGCGCAATGGGATTTGATTTATCAAAACCTAGCCGCTGCATTATATTCGGTAATTTCACCAACTATCCTCCCGTACGTGCTTTCGGTAACACATACTGCAGAAATATGGGATACACTTCAACTACGATTGCAATCTACGACGAGATCCCGTGTTCTTCAATTGAAAAATGAACTTCATCATGTTGTCAAGGGTGATAAATCAATGGTTGCATATCTACTTGAAATAAAGTCAAAAGTCGATTCAATTGCCGCTGCAGGCAGTAAAGTCGAGCCTGAAGATGTTATACTGCACACCCTTAATGGCCTTCCAGCCTCTTACCAGTCATTCAAAACAGCTCTTCGGACAAATTTACAGCCTATAACTCTCGATGACTTGTACAGACTTCTGTGCACAGAAGAACATATTTTAGTTCAAGATACGCCCAAAGATCATCAAAACTTACAGATGACAGATCCTACCATGGCGATAGCGGCTCACCGGGGTCGTGGTCGCGGTCGCGGTCGCGGTCGTAGTAATGCAGATCGTGGACGACGAGGCCGTGGACAACGATCTTCACAACCGCAATCTGACAGACCTCCAGCAAAGACTGTATGTCAGATTTGTATGAAAATAGGGCATTCATCAATAAAATGCTGGTATTGTGCAAACTTCTCATACAATGAAGATTCACAAAAGATTGCATTATTCAGTTCTTCCGAACCACAAAATAGTGCTGATTGGTATCTTGACAGTGGCGCTTCTACACATCTCACAGTTGATGCAACTCATCTGACGAATAACGATCCATACATGGGATCTTCTCATGTTGTACTGGGAAATGGCCAACAAATGCCAATCCAGTATACCGGTAAAGGCGTTCTCCCAACACCATCAGGTACTCTCATACTCAAAAACATTCATCACGTACCAAATCTCTCGTTTAATTTACTTTATGTTCACCAATTAACTCATGACAATAACTGCATCGTTTCTTTCTCGCCCACTGGATACCAAATCAAGGATACGAAGAGCAATCGGGTTATTCTTCAAGTTCCTTGCCATAACGGACTTTATTCGGTTCGCTCGACAAAACCACCTAATCTTGCTCTTCTATCCATTCAATCTGTACCGGACTGATGGCACTTCAGACTTGGACATCCATCTAGCGCTACCCTCAAACGTTTGTCTACTGTTGTTCCTATTATACATACCACGTCCCATACTAGTTCTTATACCACTTGTCATCTTGCTAAAAGCAAGCAACTATCATTTCCGGCTTCAGTTTCTTTTACAAATAAGTTGTTTGAGCTTGTACATTCAGATGTATGGGGTCCTTCTCATACTACATTAATGCAAGGCTCTCGTTACTTTGTCACTTTTATTGACGACTACTCACGATTCTGTTGGGTTTTTCCTCTTGCTCATAAATCGGAAGTTTTTCAAGTGTTTACACAGTTCCATCAATTTATTAAATGTCAGTTCAACACCAATATCTGTACAATTCGTACAGATGGCGGTGGGGAATACTTAAATAACAAATTCAAAATCTATCGTAAATCTGTTGGAATTGTTCATCAATATACTTGTCCCTATACACCGGCTCAAAACGGTGTAGCCGAGCGTAAAAATCGTCATATCCTAGAAACCATTTGAAGTCTACTGATTCATTCCAATGCACCTCATGCATTATGGGTTGAAGCATTGCACACTGCCATTTATCTTATAAACTGAATTCCCACGGTTACACTTCAATATAAAACACCATTTGAAGTCCTCTACCAAAAGCCACCTTCTTACACTCATCTAAAAACATTTGGTTGTCTTTGCTTTCCTTGGTTGAAACCCTATTCCAAATCAAAACTATCCCCACTATCCATTCCATGTGTCTTTGTAGGCAATGCTTCAAATCAGAAAGGATTTTGCTGTTTTGATATTATCACTCAGCGCATATTCACTTCAAGACATGTTATCTTCAATGAAACCAAATTTCCTTTTCATAACCAAATCTCCACATCAAATACCAGAAACAATATTCATCCAAAAAATTCAATTCCTCCTCTTCTTCTTGTTCCTACCTCTACACTAGCAACATCAACCAACGCTCCTCTGTTAACCCTTGTAACTCCACAACAACAACATAACTACCAACCCACCTCTTCTCACACTACAATCAACCCAGCTGAATCATCTCCCATACCAACACCTGCCCCGTATGCTGGTAATTCTCTAGTTAACAATGTCAAGACCCATCCGATGAAAACAAGATTTCAAACTGGGAATCTCAAGCCAAAGCAAGTCTTCGACTTCACTCATCAGCTCACTAATACAGATCCTGTTTCATACAAGCAAGCATCTAAGCATGAATGTTGGCGGAAAGCCATGTCCCAAGAGTTTCAAGCATTACAGTCTCAAGGCACATGGATACTAGTGCCTCCACCAAACAACCAAAATGTACTTGGATGTAAGTGGACTTACAAAACCAAGTATCATTCAGATGGCACCCTTGCAAGACACAAAGCGAGATTAGTAGCATTGGGATATAACCAAGAATTCAGAATTGATTATGTTGAGACTTTTAGTCCTGTAGCCAAGATCACAACTGTTCGTGTACTACTAGTTCTGGCTCTTCATCATCATTGGCCAATACATCAACTAGATGTATCAAACGCTTTTTTGCACGGGTGGCTCTCAGAAACTGTCTACATGAAGCAACCAATTGGATTCATTGACTCTCATTATCCAACACATGTTTGTAAACTAAACAAAGCCTTGTATGGATTAAAACAGGCTCCACGCCAGTGGTTTGAAATGCTTACAGGTTTCCTACGTCAGTTGGAATTCACTGCAAGTCACTCCGATCCTTTGTTGCTAATCCATTGGAAAGGGGACTCAAAAGTATATGTTCTAATATATGTAGATGACATTATAGTAACTGGTAGCAATCCATCTACCATCAGTCATCTACTTGGACAGCTTACTCACAGATTTAAGATGAGAACGTTGGGAACTATAAACCAATTCCTCGGTATTACAGTGCTTCCTACACCCACAGGTTTACTACTCCAGCAAACACGGTATGCTGAAGAAATTCTGGCACGGGCTGGAATGATAAATAGCAAGCCTGTATCTACACCGAGCATCATTAAGACAGTGGTTGAAAGTTCACTTGAGCAGTTTGAAAATCCAAAGCTGTACCGCCAAATTGTTGGAGCATTGCAGTATTTGACAGTAACACGCCCAGACTTATCCTATGCCGTGAATCGGGCGTGTCAACAAATGCACCAACCAACTGTTAGTGATTTTGAAGCACTTAAACGAATACTACGATATCTTTAAGGAACCACACAGCTCAGATTACCTTTCAATGGAGATTCACTAGTGCTTCAATCCTACGTTGATTTAGATCGGGCCGGAGATCAAAAAGACCGCAAATCAACTACAGGATATTGCAATTTTTTGGGCACATCACTCGTGTCATGGAGTGTTAAAAAGCAAACAACTATAGCCCGCTCATCAACGGAAGCTGAATACCGGGCAATAGCTTTAGTTACCACTGAAATTATATGACCGCGGCAACTCCTCAATGAGTTAGGTTGCTCTCAGATAGAACCAACCAAACTATACTGTGATAACACCTCGGCGATTGCCTTGCCTAACAATCCAGTATATCATGCTCGTACTAAACATATTGAAATTGACTGCCACTTTATCAGAGATTGCATAAAAAATGGTAGCATTCAAGTTCATCACATTTCAACTCAAGATCAACTAGCAGATTTGTTCACCAAATCTCTTCCCTCTACCCGATTCAAATTCCTTGTCAACCAACTGATTGCTCGCATCGATTCATCAGATTGCAGGGGGGTATTAGACAATGAGAGTCTAGAAGCATCCAAAATTAAGAAAGTACAAATACACACCAAAGACCAATAATTACTGTACACGTGTAAATACAGTTAGGGGACTTTAACTCTATATTCAATACCCTATAAATAGGGATGATGTACTCATATCTCAGATAATGAAAACGCATTACTGTGCATTCCTCTTTGTTGTCATACTGTTAGCTTAACAGCTAAAACAATTTATCATCAAAAAGGCAAAGACAACGTCTACAAAATCAACTCAATCCGAGCCCAAATGCATCCAAATTGAAGACTCAAAGCATCTTTGGAAGGTTCAAACCATAAATTGGATGACCCAACGATTTCCAAATGTGGCATGCTTATAGTTGAATCAAGCGACATGGCGAGACAAATCAAACGAACCTAATATCATCGAATCTGATATCATTAAGAGATTCAAATGCCCAATAAACAGTCCACGATCAAGGGGTTCAATGTCAGCCATCTATTCAAACCAAATTTTTAGCAAGTTCGTGTGGCTTCCTCTAATGGTGGTGGTCTTTTCTGCTGCTTCTTCAAGACGAATGTTCTTCCTTTGCTTGGTTTCGGCTGCTCCTTTTCCTTTCTTATTTATTATAATAGCTTTTATTTCAAAGGCTATATTTTTAGAGAGCTTTTGGTTTTTTAAAGACTTGTAATGTTCATGATTAATTAATGTGTAAGCTCCTTTGTGGGTTTTAAACAAAATAAAAATAAAAAATGGCTAAACAATACCAACTTAAAACTACATTAAAACTTTTGCAAACTACAAATACTTAAAATAGTCCTATATAAGGTTAACAAACCAATATAATTTAACAGCTCAACCCTTGTTTCTACATTTTCCACTTCAAAAAATATACAACGGCCACTTTGACAACCTTATTTTTACTCAATCATTCATGCTTCCTACAAATGAATAAAAGTCTACAGCATAAAATTCCTTCATTTCTTACAAGGTTGCAAACGACAATATCAGCCAGTAAAAGTTTATTTCTTGTTTGTTCTTCAAACATTTGAGAAATGGATATACTGAGAGATTTCAATGAGTGCTGCTCTCATCCATGTTGCTTGTCTATGAGGTGTATTGGCTTGTTGATGATGGGGAATAGCTCGGGGCAATAGGTGAATAGCAAGCACTTGGGCTCAAATAAGGCTCCCATTGTATTCATTTTATTATTAGTTGATGTTTAGGACTATAAATAAGCTAAATTGGTCTGAATATTATCCAGATCAAGTTCATTTATTTATTTTATTATCAAATCTGGATCAAATTTAAATATTATTTGATTTTAAATCTTATTCAAATATATTTATAAGTTTTCTTTTCAAATAGATTTTCCAATGATGAGATTTAATAAAACTCAATTCTAATATATTTGATTCAAATAATATAAATATATAATCCAATTACCAAATATAGTTAAATTTATAAATTTTAATAAAATAGATAATTATAGATTAATTTTCTAGTTTTTTTTATCATGTTAAAATTTTTAAATAATTAAATTAAGAAATGAATAAATTATTGCTAATTTCCTTTTTTATTGTAGTGAGACTAATTAAGATTTAGAAAGTCTAAGTGGCAAATATTTTCAAATGACAAGTCAAATATTTGAAAATAAGAACGTTTTTTATATTCATTCTTATCGACTACGCAGCAGCTTCGTCTTCTCTCTCAGTTATTAGTCACCTACCTCCCTCTCTCTCCCTGCCTCTCTCGTGTGTTTTGATTGTTTGCTTCTCCTTTATCGCAGTCATGGCAGAATGGTTTGTTGGCCCAATCATGGAGAAGATCATCAACACTTGCTTTGATTACCTGCAAGATCAAGTTGTATTGCACACTGACATGAAGGAGGCGCTGGAAAGGCTACAGAAACTCCACCCCATGATTCAATCTCTCATCTTTGGTTGCAACAAAGCGCAGATCATACATCAAAATCCAGATCTCAACAGATGGCTATGGCAGCTTCGAGATGCCATTGATGAGGCAGATGATGTGCTCGATGACTTTGAGTACATGAAGCATGAAGAACAGCTGAACAAAAACGATGATGAAACAGAGGTGCGTTCTCTATCATGTGTTACCTATTTGAAACTGTTTGCAAATAAATAAATAAATAAATAAATAAATATATATATATATATATATATATATATATATATATATATATATATATATATATATATATATATATATATATATATATATATATATATATATATATATATATAGATCTATTTCTCACCGATTTTATCAGAAAAGAAAGGCGTCTTCCAGCGCGAGCTTCTTGATTGAAAATGTTCACAAAATTTACAAAGTTAGTAGAGACCGTGCTATCAAAATGCATCCCAACTTGAAGAGACTTAAGGAAGTCGTGCAGAAACTTGATAAAGTTTCTGCTGAGGTTAGTATTTTTCTTCATCTTTTAGAAAGCACAAAGCAGGAGCAGCAGCGTGAGCTGTATATATCACGCGAAACAGGATCCTTGCCTAGAAATGATCTTATCGGTAGAGGCAAGGAAAAGGAGTTTGTTATGCAGTGGTTGAGGAAGCCATCAAATGGGCATCCGGGAACTGATTTGTACAGAAACATCTCTCTTCTATCCATAGTGGGGCATGGTGGTATGGGAAAGACGACTCTCTTGCAACATGTCTATGAAGATGAAATGACAGAGGAATTTGATCTTAAAATGTGGGTTTGTGTTTCCAACAACTTTGATGTGGAAAAAGTCATTGCAGATATGTTGGAATCTCTTAAAAAGGAGAAGCCTAATTTGGATTCACTTGATGCACTTCAAGGGAAACTTAAGGAGGAGGTGATGTCCAAAAGGTTCTTACTGGTCCTTGACAACATTTGGGGTGATGAGGATCCGGGAACTCCCGGAAGGGTTTAATATGAATCCCACTTTTAATATTGAGGATATAGTAGCCTTTGAGGGTCCTGATTTTAACCCCAACAATCCACTTCATAATGAGCCTTGTGTGACCCCACCTGGTGAGATCCCTAGCCTTCCCCCACTCCCCAATTTACCCCACTTACCTAGAGCGGAAAAGATTGAAACCATTCTGGATGATGAGATTATTTCCACAAAGGATGGAGGTCGCCAACGGTACTTGGTCCATTGGGAAGGAACTCCGGAGACAGAGGACACGTGGATCGATTGAGAGGAGCTACAGAGACTGGACCCGGACCTGCTGGAGTTATATGAGAGCTTTCATAGCACGCACTCGACGGGGTCGAGTTCTCTCCCACCCGGGGAGAATGATGAGGTCATCGATAGGAGATTTCGGCGCGCCTATCAGAGACGACCACGGAGATCGACGGCCGTGATTGCTAGTCTTTATTTTTGATTTTACTTGTACCATCAGTTTTCATATTATGCTTTTATTTTCGTAGTTTTCCATTTTACCCCTGAGGGTAGTAGTTGCTTTTGTAGCCCCAAGGGGCATTTTAGACTTTTGCACTTTATTTTCTTTAGGGCCTATTTATATGGCCATTGTATCTTGTATGAGGGATTTTGAATTATTGAATGAAAGTTTTCTCTTGTGATCTCTTTGTGAGTTCCACCCATGATCTCTTAGTGAGTTCATTTTAGATCTCTTAGTGAGTTCTATTCGAATTTCATGCGGCCTTCGTATTCTCCATCCAATCCACTACGAGCAAAGATCAACCGTTGAAGGAGCCGAAATTCTTGTAAGCCTCTTTACCCCCTTGAAACCTTTTTTTTTTCTTTTCCCACCCCCAACCGCCGGCCACCCTAGTCCTGCCGGCTTCCCACCTTGCCGCCGGGCTAGTTCCCCACCACCACCTCTCCCCACCGCCCTCTTCAATTCCTCAATGAAATTTGATTTTCAAATTTCAAAATTTTCTAAAATAGGAAATTCTATTTTTGGAAAGTTTTTGAATAAGTTCAAATAAAAAGAAAATTAATTAATTGAATTTATTATAAAACTATCCTAGTCATCAAATCCTATTTAGAATCCTCTCCCTCTCTCTCCCTAATGCCTTCTCTCTCTAGCATTGCCGCCGGCCCCCCCCCTATGGAAATTCCCTTGATTGCTCAATTACTCCCCCCCTAATTCTAATTTAAAATTCAAATTAGAATTAAACTCTCCCCTCCCCTTCTTTTAAAACTGAAATAAATTTCAGTTTTTATTCCTTCTCCACCCTCTCCCCTCTACCGCCGGCTCCTTATTTCCCTCCCCCAATTGATAATTTCAATTAATGCAATAATTACATTAATTGCAATTTCAAAAATCCCTAATCTTTCCCTCCTAATTTTCCAAACTGAAAGTAAATCTCAATTTTGCACACCCAAGCCGCCCCCTCCCTCCTTGCTCTACCGCCGGCCTCCCCTTCCCCTTAGCCAAGCCGCCACTCCACCCATCCTTTTGGAAGATCTCTCTTGCGGCGACCATCCGGCTCCAATCCAAGGATGCATGGACGAACCCGAGTGGAACTACGGGTTTGAATACGACCGCAACAGAAGAGTCGACATCCTCCGATCACAGTTCTTCGACGTCGGATTTGACTTCGACGATACCGTCGAAGATTATTTGGGCCGCATCGTGCCGACGCTCATAGACTCCATCGACGAACACTTCTCCGTCTACACTTGGCTTATCAAAGGTCGATCTACCGTGCCTCCTCCACCTCCGAGATCTTCTTCCACGGCAACGTTCCTTGGCGCTTCCATCTTAGTGGCAACCTTCATGCTAGCTTGGACAATCTTCCGCCGTTCAACTTAGTCTTCGTAGGAAGAGAGTGATAAAGGTCTCAAAGTGTGAACAACTTGGTATTAACCGTGGGATTTCATTTACTAGCTTTTGTTTTATGTTTTCTTTTGCAATTGCTTAAAAGACTTAGCACTATCGTTGTATTCTCTTGCCTAGCAAATTAAACATCGCGAATTATTTATGATCTACTTGACTTTGATGCATGATCAAATAATTTGAGAAGCTAACATTTAATTCTCTTTTAAATTCTTGTGTAACTCTCCATTGCATCACATCAGGAAGAGTTCTCAAATTAGGGCACTGACTTTTCAGATGTCCAGATTTCCTACATCCAAAGCAAATAATATTTGAAGAAATATGAACATTCTTACTATTTTTACATTTATTCCACTTTTATTGATGCTTATGCTTGTGCTTTAGTGGACTTTTCAATTTGCTTGTTAAGTCATCTCTTTCCTCACCAACTAAGCCACTTTTATCCATATCTCCCGCTTTTAGCATTATTGTTTCACCTGCATCCCAAAGTCTTTGACCCAAACATTACTCGTAGGCAATAAGTGAGCCAATCAAATTATCAATAGAATATTCATTCAAATTTTTTGATTCACAAATAACAACAACTTTAGCATTAAACTTGTCAAGTAAACAACGTAGAATTTTATTAACTTTTTCAAAGTTTGAAAATTCTTTACCTAAAGCATGCAATGATGTTACAATTTGAATAAACCTAGTATACATGTCTAAGATCGTCTCATAAGATTTCATGCTAAAGAGTTCATAGTCATGCATCAAAAAATTCAACTTAGATTGCTTGACTTCACTAGTACCTTCATATGTATGCATAAACTGTCCCAAATTTCCTTGCTGGTAGTACATGTAGAGATTCTCATATAATCTTCAGAATTTAAAGCACAGAACAAACAATTCATACATTTAGCATTTAATTTAGCATAGATTTGTTCTACTCTACTCCATTCAGAAAAAGGGGTCTCAGTTTTGATTCCATCTATAATACGTGACGGTACAGAATAACCACTTTGAATTATATGCCACATTCGATAATCTATTGATTGCAAGAAAGTAGACATTCGAATTTTCAAAAAATAAAAGAAATATTTTCAAATAAAGGTGGTCTAACAATCGAATATCCTTCTAATATTTTACGGTTTCTAAAATTAGTCATACTCATTTTTAAAAAGTAGTCTAAACTTATGATTTTGAAACAAAGCTCTGGTACCACTTGTTGGGGCTCGTTCACTATGAATTAGGTTGTTAAACCTAAGCTTATGTCCCAACGGCTAACCAAGAGGGGTGGTGAATTGGTATTTAAAAATTTAACTTCTACTCTTGGAATTTTAGAAAACGTTCTTAATTATTAATGCAAGTTAAATTTAAAGTTTAAAAATAAACTTTTAAACCAGAGTAAACAACTTGCAATTAAATTAAATGAGGAAGAAAAATAAGAAAGAACACACCAGATTTATAGTTGTTCGGTCAAACATTGACCTACATTCACTCACCGGAGGCACCCTCCGAGTATTGCACTAATACCACAAAGTGACTCTCCTTTTGCCCCCACAGCAAGGCGGAGAAGCCTGTACAAAATCACTTTCACCTTCCCCGATGCGGCGGAGGAGCCGGGTCCTTTGACACCAAAGAGATATTCTTTTTCCCAAAACTTCCCTCAAGACGACCATTGAATCCGATGGTACTGAAGTGCAAGTTCGCCAGAGCAACCGTGTGAATATCCCCTCCACACTCCCTTGAAATTCCCTCCAAGGATCTTTTCCTCTCAAACTCCACCATTTCCTCTCTCCCTTTCAAGTTCTCTCTTCTAGTTTTCTCCAAAAGAACGAAGACACAATAACTGCCAAATATACACTTTGTCGTCCTTTTACACTCTCCAAGTGTCGGCAGAGAACCAGACCGATGTTGTTGAACTTCACTTAAGAGCCTTCAGATGAGATGGATAGAAACTTGAAGGAAACAAAAAGATCTTCACTTTAAGTAACCTTGTGAATCCCTCACAAACCCCTCACTTGATCTCTCACTCTTCACTCATACAATCTCTCCCAAACACTCACACTCAATGATCCCTCTCAAGAGAAAACAACTCCAAAGGCACTTGTAATAGTTTCTAGGACTCCTTATATAGAAAGGACAAGAAAAACCGTACAAAAAATTGATAATTTCAAGTTTTTCTGCGCAGTGGATAGTCCCGTACGAACCTGAGTTAGTCCCGTACGAACTGTGCAAAAACAGTCCCGTACGAACCATTTGTGAATCAGTACAAACTGAAGACGAAATATGTTCGTCCTGGGACGAAATATGTTCGTCCTGGGACAAAAAGTTATATCAAAGGTTAGTTTCGAAAACTGCAGAACGTTCCCAGAAACTGCCATAGTCGGTTCCCTTCGTTCTGGGACGAATACACTTCGTCTTGAACGATCAGGACTTAGAAAAAATTTTTCTTCAGCTCCTGTTCGTTCCATTACTCTTACGAGGAGATAACTGACCAGATCATCCTGTACGAACTAGGTTCGTCCCGTACGATCAGTACAAATTTTATAAGATCTCCTTAAGTGTGTGTTTTTATTCACTCAATTACAATCACTCCCTCTCAATTCAAAGAATAATTGAAGGCTTCAATTTACAAAGGATTGTATGCTGAATTTGATTTAAAGTCTTCATAGTTTGGAGTTCGATTTTCCTGAAATGTTAGTACACATAAGAGCAAAAAATAAATCTTCCAAAAAGTGTTAGGAGATAACTACACATAAAACAATAATATTTGGAATCATCAAAACTATACAAGTTGTAAGAATGTAAAACATGCAAATAGCAACTCTCTTAACAGGTTTTAAATGACATGTTCTGTATTTGGTTAACATGGGATGATGGGAAGTGGGGAGTAGTTCATGCAATGAGTTGTCATGGCTGGTTGGTTGAGATGGTGAAGAAGGAGGTGGTAGGGAAGATGTGGATTCTGGTTGTTGAGTTTGTAGGGGAAAAGTAACATTGGGATTAATAAGAGGATGAGGTAAGTCATTGATTTGGTTATGGGTTTTGGTAGTATTTTGAATATGGGATATGGAAGAGACTGGGAAAAGCGTAAGCCATGGCTAATTGGAGGACTCGATGAGATTGTTGGACTGTGTGGTTGTGTGTGGGTTGGGGAAAATATATTCATAAAAAACCACATGATGAGAGATATGTATTTTGTCATTCTAGAGATTGAAACAGTGGTAACCTTTGTAAGAGGAGGAATAAACGAGGAATATGCATTCGAATGACCAAGGATTGAGTTTATTTGTGGTTAGTGGACGCAAGCATGGAAAATAGAGACAACCAATGATTTTGAGATAGGTGTATGAGGGTTGGTGACCATAAAGAAGATTGTAGGGAATTGCCTAAGTGGATAGCTTTGGATGGAGGCCAGTTGATGAGATAATTTGGTGTCAAGAGAGCTTTTAGCCAAAATTTGAGAGGCAGATAGGCAGCATGCAGTAAAGTGCGAGTGGTTTCAATAAGGTTTTCGATGTTTTTGTTCGGAGAGACCATTTTGTTCTGATGTGTATGGACAACATTGTCGATGTTGAATGCCATGATTGAATAGAAAAAACTAAAAAGTTTATATAGATATTTGTCGTTGGCATTAGATCATAGTATTTTGAGTTTGATATTAAATTGATTTTCAACCATATGAAAGAAGTGTTGAAATTTATGAAATGTATCTACTTTCATATGCATGATATATAGCTAACAAAAATGAGAAAAATTATTTATAAAAATAACATAATAGCTATATCCATTTAAGAAAGAACTGAGAGTTGGACCCCAAACATCCAAAGTTTATAAGGGCAAATAGAATATATGTTTTCATTAAACTGGAAGTAAATGATAGTCTGTGGCTTTTAACTACATTACAAGAGTTATATATAAAAGAACTTACAATATAGATGATAAAGTTTTGTCTATCTAAAGTTTAAAGGATCTGTTGGTGTGAATACCATGCATGCCAGAGAAAGGTGGATTGATGGTGAGTGTGGAGTGCTAAATTGGTAGGACGGGACATAGAGTAGAGGCTGTCACGTCTGCGACCAATAATAATTGGTTGATTGGTCAAGTTGTCCCTTATGGTGAAGCAGAATGCATCAAAACAAATAAAACAATTGTTATCAGTTGTAAGCTTGTGAATGGAAAGAAGATTATGGGTGAGAGATGGTACGTGAAGTAAATTTTGGAGGTAAAGCTTATGTGGTGTATTTGGTAGGGGAAGAAGACCTTGAGCACTTGTTTGAATTGGTAGAGATGCACCATTGGCTATGGAGATACTGTCAATTCCATTGTATTGATGAGGTTGCTGTTGGAGACTAACATCAGGTGTAAGATGGGTTGAGGTTCTCGAAGCTAAAGTACCAATCAGTTTGATGAAAGGATTGTTGTTGTGTACCATGTGGTGAGTTGAAGTTTGAAGGACTATATTGGAGATTGCATCAGTGTCAACAATTAAATGTTGAGTGACCAACATTGTCATAGATTTGGTAGATAATTCGGGGAGCTGAAGAAGGTCGGGATGCTCGACCAGTGTTACTAGTGTTTCTCGGTGAGGAGGATTTCATAGTGTTGGGGAAACCGCGACTTGATCGAAAGGAATCAATTGAAGGGGCCCTATAGGGTGTGCCTTTGAATGTGTGATGAGCTATGGGGTCTGCTGGATCAATGGTCTCTTTAGTCTGATCATTCTGGATAAAGCTATTGTAGATAAGCAAGCCAACTTATCAACCACCTACCACTACTTGTAGCAGGTCATTATTCACTGCATATAAGAGAGTAAAGATCATCCAAGGTGATAGGAGTAAGCGTTGTGCGAATGGAAATCTTGAATGCATTGTAAGTGGAGGGCAATCCATTTAAAATGTATAAAATGATGTCCTCAATGTCTATATGAGATCTAGTGGCTGCTATGTTGTCCACCAATGTCTTAATCTGCGCAAGGTACCGAGTGACAGTGAGATCTTTCATGGTAATATGGTGAAGTTCGTTCTTGAGTTGAATCAATCTTGAATGATTTATGGGTTGAAATCGTTTTTCAAGCGTGACCCATATTTCATGAGTGATTTGTAGAGTTAGAACATATATGAAAACATAGGGTGAAATGGTGGAAAATAGAGCGGCTGCAAGATTTTGATCGATAAGTTGGCACATTTTATAGTTTGGGTTAAGAGTAATGTCTCCGTTGGGAGATGAGTAATGCTTTGGAGGACATATTTGAGAACCAGAAGGGAACCCTTCGAATCCATTTGTGAAGTTGTAGCTTCTAGATAGCATGATTGTCATTGGTAAGTTGAATGTTAACAATATGCTTAATATGCTTGATATTGGAGATAAGAAATTTCAGTGGAGAGGGAATACTGAAATCACTTACGGTTGTTGTCTGGGACAATGCTTGCATGGATGAAAAAATGTTGCTATCTGCCATTGATGTGGGCATGAAGCTGGTTGTTAAGCCTTTAGCTCTGATACTAGGAAGAGTTCTGCAAAGTAAAGAAAATAGAGAAACAAAAAAAAGCATAAACAGAGAAAACGAATTCTTCTCATTCTCTAAGTTATATAATTCTCGTTTGCATGGTGTGGTTTTGGAATCAAAGTTTGTTACAGAGCAACGATGGAGATTGACTTATTAGTCTATTTGAGAATCTGTTATCCAGCAGTGAATAATGACCTGCTACAAGTAGTAGTAGGTGGTTTATAATTTGGCTTACTTATCTACATCAGCTTTATCATAGCTGCTAACATCAAAATAATTTTTTCTTACCCAACAAAGGTATCATGAATGACTCATTTCACTAATAAGCTAAACAAATAACAATACCAAGCAACAAAAGGATGGGTAAAACAAGATCAACTCAACTTCTTAGTTTGTGACAGCTTTTAGTTACTGTTTTTCACTGCTTTTAAGAATTTTTGTAAAAAAAAATTATTATAGAAAACAATAAAAAAATTATCCCAAACAAAATTTAAAAATGACCCAAATAACAACATCAAGTGATCAAGAAATGGTTAAAACAATATCAACTTAAATAAATAAATAAATAAAACAATATCAACTTAAAACCGCACATTCAAACTTTTGCAAACTTCAAATATTTAAAATAGCCCAATATGAGGTTAACAAACCAATATAATTTAACAGCTCAACACTAATTTTTTACCTTTTCCACTTCAAAAAATATACAAAGGCTACTTTGACTACCTTATTTCTACTCATTCATTTAGACTTCCTACAAATCAATAAAAGCTTACAAGAAAAAACTCTCCATTTCTTACAATGTTGCAATCGACAATATAAGCCAGTAAAGATTTATAATTTCTCGTTCATTCTTCAAACAATTGAGAGATTTCAATTAAAATATGAATTTAAGTAGGAGGAAAGCATAATGGGAGGTTTTATAGCTTAAGCTGATAGGCTTTAGCATATGAAACCAATCATCAAAAACATTTGGCACTGTAAAAAATATAATTTAAGTGTTGGTGAGTAGAAAGGTGACTGGATTGATTGAAAAATAAAAGCTTGAATGATTATAATGTAAGCTATGATGTAGAATTTATGCCAACAACAGAATGGGAGTAACTATTAGCAAGAAATGCATGAAGAGAATGAAGAAACTAATGAGAAGTAATAAAGATTTTATGATTTTAATATCTCTGTATGAAAAAGTGACATTTGTAATTTGAATTTTGTAATCATTTGAATATTCAACTGCATGAAATATTTTTCTTCTTGCTAATGACTTAATTTATGTTTCTATTTTTTATATCAAATTTTATTATCTATTTTTTATGAAGTTTCAGATGATGCAATATGCATATTATGTTGATGTTGTCTTTATTTTTGAATGAAGTTAATCCTTTCTCCTCTAGGACACCTTAGCACTTAACTCATCCTACCTTAGCATAAAAATTACCATTAGGACCAATCTTAACGGGGTACCCAAGGACTTAGCATTGGCTAGCCCTAGAGATTCTATAAACTTTTCAAGTCACTTTTTAGTGGTCTTAGAAATTTAGTAAGCTCACCCAAATTAAACCTTAGACTAATCCTATGTTAAATCCTAAGTTGCCTAAAAGTATCAAATTCCTCCTAAGGTAACCAATGACCTTGGAATTAAATCTAGAAACCTTGACCACTTCCTAGGCTCAGCCAAAGGATCCAGCACTAAGAGTGCTGGTCAACCCCATTTGACTCTTGGTCAAAGGTAATTTGATCAGATTTAAAGTCAAAACCATAAAAATACCTAAAAACTTCATCTGGTCAAAGGTAAACTTCAGTAATTGTTTTAGCCACTGCATTCATTATTTTCATAGATCTAACTATCAATCTACTCATCTTTTGCTTTGTGCTCTCTATTAAGTTTACCTCAATATTTGTTATTATTTACCTCCCGATGATGGGTCAAATTTGAGTTGGATGAGTGGAGATGAGTGAAGATGCTGACCATTCCTATTTAGTGATGGTGATAGGTGGTCTTTTAGTGGGATTAATGGCTAGAAATGGATATAGGTATTTAGTTTAAAGTATGATGATGTGAAGGTGACGGGTTTAAATGGATATGATGAAATGAATGACAAGACTAGTCAAATTTGAGCTGATTTGAAATATCGCTTCAAAGAATGAGTTTTAAGTGTTATAACTTATAAATGATAGTAAATAATGGTTGAGGACTATCTTAGGATGTGAAGAATGGATGTTCAAGATGTAACAAGCAATGCACAGTAGATCATATTATTAGGGAATATCATTAACCACTACACACTTCTATTGTATTTGCACCCAACATGCATAATGACTAACTCAGGCATATTAAAAAACTCCTTTCTTCATCAAAACAATGTAATGGGTATCATATATAAGGTCACATCAAATACTTGAAGGTGAACCATCCTTTTCTTCTTCTTTCATAAATGGTGAGATTTTGCAACCAAGCAACACCGGCTACTTTTTTTCTTTTCAGATGTTCTAACTAAAAATCCCACTTTCTCTGACCAT
Source organism: Dendrobium huoshanense (assembly GCA_016618105.1). NCBI lineage: Eukaryota > Viridiplantae > Streptophyta > Magnoliopsida > Asparagales > Orchidaceae > Dendrobium > Dendrobium huoshanense. The sequence goes on from CM028349.1 coordinate 40,177,954, forward strand.
GCATGTGTGCGGATTTCTAAGATAAAGGAACATAAAACGCTTGTATCCTACAAGCCACATAAATATCTAACAATGCTCAAAAGTATTCTATATCTTTAGACCACTTAATGAAAATATATTTACCAAGCTTACAACTCATTTAATTCTATGTTGAAGAATGGCACTTTGTGCATTGACATCATTCATCATTCTTTAAAAGCTCTTAGAGAAATGTAATGAAATCAAACCATTATATTTTCCATGAAGAAAGTTGATGATCATATATATGATACTCTATTCCATCACTAAAAACATGTTTACAAGAATAGTTTCTCGAGTCATAGAATAGCTCACATTTTATGAAGCTTTCGATGAACTCAAATGTGCTTCAAACCAGCTAAAGATATCATATAACTGTAAACTGGTCATTTCGTGATATCCATATGCGAGATTTAGTTCTTCTTGAATATGATTAACCCACTGATATTTTTCAGATGAAATTTTATTTTCCTTTAAAACTTGCTTCCACCGAGTGGCTCGCCCATCCCGCCTCATATAACCTTTGTCATCAATAAAACCTCTCTGATGAAGCAGCTCAAACAATTGAACAGAGAAAGCTTGATCCAACCGTGGAATTCTATCTGATAAAAAGTTCGGCGTCAAGGGAAACTGCATACATCTAACTTCCTTCACATGCACACCTTTCATCCTTAGAGTTTGCATATTCATCTCAATCAATTTCATTCTACGCTGATCTTTTGGCATATGAATAAAAAGGGTAGGAGGGTAATTGGTTGGTATGTCGATTGAATCAAATACCCCTTCTGCAATCATAAGAGTGATACTACTAAACCTCATCACAGCAGCAAGTGCTGAAACAAAATTGCCACCAGATGAAGCCCCAAGAGCTACAACAGGCAGCTTCCCAAGCTTATTTTTATCAATCCACCACTCGATAATCCATTTAACAGTTTCTTTCTCCTTTCCAAAAGTCCAGCATTTCCCAACACCGGAGACTGCAAGCACCGCAAATTTCTGAGCAAGGGCATGGAGAACAAGGAGTCTCTCTTCAGGCAATCCAACACAGTTTGGACAGCTAGACGACCTGTCCCAAAAGTTAGAAGATCTGCCATTGCATCCATGGGCTATAAAAAGGACTGCTTTAGGTGATTCAGGTAGTTGCCACATCAAATCAGTGCCATTCATAAACCCCATATATGGAAGAAGCTGGAGCTCCACTGCAGACTTAGAGCCGCTCCATTTTAGCTTTAGGGAGTCGAATTGGGAACTGGATTTAATTCTAGTTCTATAAATTATCATAAAAGTTGTTGCGAGGATAACAGATAGTGAAGAAAGGGCAATAGTTCTACATCTCTGTAGACTAGAAAATGACCTCATTGGTTTCGAATTTCGCCTCCACATCACACAATGGATTAGAAGGAAAAAAAAAAGAAAAGAAAGAAAATTATGAACTTATCTACAGAAAATGATCGAAGATTGTTCTCGGGGTCTCGCTAAGTGAGATGAGATACGAATAAACGGAAGAAATCCCCGGAGAACGGATTTTACATCTATTAAATAAGCAACTACAATTAAAAGCAATCAAAAACCACAAAAAGAAAATAGCTGTGGGAGGGATCAAAGCCAAGACCTGGATCGCCTTGTAGCCAGAAATTAGGGATTTCGAGGTAGAGGAACGCAAGCCATTAAAATCCGATGATTGAATCCATCGGAAAAAAATAAAAAACGATCCAGAATTCTTCGTGGTCTACTGTCCTTCAAAATAAAAATTGAACTATTTACCCTTTCTTCAGCCCTTATTCATGTGAAACTATTCTATGCAGATACAAATGCTCTTATGAGGCGAATCAGAACGTGCCCTCATTTGCTGTGTACAACTTTATGTTGGGTGATGTTGCATCTGATTCACCTCATATTTCCCCTTCTACATAAAAGCAAAGAGTTTTGGCTGTCCTATCTTAGAGAGATTATTAGGTGTGGAGTGCCGACGGGGGAGAACCATCCGCAACAAATATCGGCGGATGATCGGTACCAAGTAGTACCGAGCACCCCCCAATACTTGTGCGGACGGTGCACACTCCGCGTCTAATAATTTTTCCCTATCTTATCTTATGACTTGAGCAAAATTTAATTTAAATAGTGTCAAATATGATTTTTTTTTTTTTAAATTTAGTACTTTAATTAATATTATTTTAGTCCAACTATTTATTAAATCCCATTATTTAAAGATTAATAAACTTAAAAAGAATTTGCTAATTTTAAATCTTAAAATAAATAGTCAAATAATTTATTAGTATTAAACATGATTTGACAGTTTTATAACTATCAGTTTTAATGTTTTAATCTCCTAAAATTTATTAGTAGATGTAAATTTAAAGCTGGATTAAAGAGGATATACTAATCCTACTTATAGCCAAATGGGTTTGGGCCAAGCGTAATTATGTAGGTAATAATAATAATTTTGAATAATTTTCTATTTAGAATTTGATAGTTAATTGATTATAAATTTAAGACTTAATTTTTTTTAATTTATAATTAGATCACCTAAATTATGAAGAGCACAGTGAAATCTCAACCATTATTTTCATTTCTAATAACTCTATGAGTTATTATTATTTTTTTTTCTTCTCAAAAAAAAAAAAATAACTTTATGAGTTTAACTTCAAATAAATACATATATTTAATGGTTTATTTATTTGGGTGAAGGATTAGTTTTATAAACAGTCAAACTTTAAGTGATGTGTTATTAATTTTTCATAAATAATTTTATATATGTAACACTAAATAAATGTTATTACTTAATATGAGCTTTCAAATCATAGAAAATATATATAGAGCTAAGTTAGGATTGTTGGTTTTATTAAAATTTAATGATTTGAGTGTATTGCACATTGGCCAATTTATAAAAAGGAACATGCTTTAAATCTAAATTTGTTTAAGGTGCAGATTAGTGAAAATTTTTTGAAAAGGAGCAAATACGGAACTTATTTCTCCAGTTTCTATAAATTACCCTAATTTTTTTTAGATTTGAGAAGAAACCTGTATATGAAAATACGGTTTCTTATGAAACCAGATTAATAACTAAATAGGTGAACAATATCAACAACCAAGTAGTTTGGATCATTAATTGACCACTCTTAGCTATATAAGGAACCTCTTGACACAAAGCAATTTTACTTAAAATGCTTCTTGAACAAACCTAATGTACACCCTCTTACATTCCTCTCAATAAGTCTAAAACCTCCCTGAGATTTGTTACCCTACTACTCATGATTTCATTCTTGATAGATCAAAATACTTAATCACATAGTACTCAAAGTAAAACAAATTCCACATAACCCTTTGTAGAGGCATTATATAGTTCCAAGGCTCTCTTGGTCACCTCAATGAGATTTCTCATCAATTAATATAGTATCTCTTTTTAGAAAATAATTTTAGAGAAATCCTCTTACACACATCTCATATAATTTTTGTATCACCCTCTCATACATTGAAACCCTTTTGTAACTCATACACTTATAAGTCCTCTTAAAGTAATTGAGTCACAATTATTTAAGGTTGTTAGCCAACCATAGTAGAATCTTCTTCTTCTTCTTCTCAGGTCAAATTGAGTCTCAAGCTCCTAAACATTAAAGTACCTTATATCATTGTCGTCCTATTCTATGATGATTAGAATTCAAGGTAAAGTCCATGTAAAAAAATGCTAAAAAAATGCAATCATTAATAAGCTAAGTTGGAAAAAAATTTCAAGATTACTCGTTTGTGTTGAATCATAAACTTGACATTCAAATCAAATATAAGGCTAGTGAGTGGTATTTTTAGGTGAGATTAACAAAAAAATAATATTTGTTTTATGATGAAAAGATAAGGGTTTTAGATGGTCACGATGCAAGGAATAACAAAAATAATCAACTTTAGGGAAATTTGGGATTATTTGAAAAATCACTTAGGGAATAGATTTTATATGGAACATGATGTTGGATGGTTAGTTTAGAATGTGGACTTATGATCTGGAGCAGATGGTAAAGATTGGCAGAGCATAAGAGGGTGTTGAGGTGTAGAGAACAAGACTAGGTTATATTATTTTCTTATTTGGTTGAGGGCTATATAGAGGTTCGCAAAGTGGTTATGAGGCTCTACAAGTTGATTTATTGGTCTTGAAGGATGCATGTGAAGTGGTGAATAACTTAAAAGTAGTTATATCTATGTATTTTCACCAAAGAAGAGGCACACATTTGAAGCCACCAAATATTAAGAAAATGAAGAATTCTTCTCTACTATAATATTTCATTACAAGCTAAAACTTATTATGTAGATTAGTCCAAATTTATAAGCATTACAAGATACTTGGAAGACTACATTTCAAGGAGAAATTTGGATGTAAAAGGAGAAGGAAAAGAGGATTGGTTGACATTAATATGGATGAGTTTCAATATCCTATTTGTAATACTTTCTCCATTCCAAAACATATTGTACCTTGTCATACAAGTTCCTAGGTGAAAAATAAAATTATTAAAAAAATAAATTATAAATTATATTCAAAATTATGAGCTCTTTATTGTGCTTTTGTTTGAACTCTTGTAATTATGTCATTTCCTTAATTTTTTTTTTAAGCTTTAGCCTTAGCTATTGTAATTAGGATTTTAGCTTGATTATCTTGATTCACGTGATGTAATATATCATTATATGTTCTACATCAAAGTTTACATTAGTAGCAATATAGTTGTACTCTCTATCTATTGCACTATAGAAATCACAAAAGGATTAGCCAAAACTAGTGTCAACACATAGTAATCTCCTTCTGCATTCAAAGGTCCCAAGTTGCAACCTAGGTAGTCTCGTTGCTCCTAATTTTGTGATATAACTCTTTATCAACATGTTATTCCTATTATTAATTCTAGCCTCATATTCCACATAGTAATCAATAGAGAAGACTACAAATATTTATACCTAATCTTAGAGCATGTATTGATTGGATGTATGGTAATTCAAATAACCTGGTGGTCAAACTACACACTACTAGATCAACCTCTATTATATCCAATTGACCCACAAAATAGCTTAACTAACCAACATGATTAGATAACTTAGCCAAGTTAGTTACAAAAAGAAAAGAACTATTAAAATTTTGTATTGTTATAAAAACAACCCAAATTACTTTTGAAAACTATGATGTATCGAGCAAATAAGCAATAAAATTAAGATCCTTATAAGCTAGACACCTTAGAGCTTGAGAGTTGGTCATAACTTACTCTAAAAAGATTAACTAAATAAACCCTTCTGAAGAGTTAAGCCTTTGAACCTCATTGTAGTTTGATCAAGGCCACAAACATGGAATACTAAGTTCAAGGGCTTCACTATTATCCAACATCCAAAGCTCTATGGTATCAATTTCTTGAGCTAGCCAAAGCTTTTTCCATAAAAACAAATAACATTATTTAGCTTTCAACTGCTTAGAAAAAGTAACTTATAGGTTTTAGCAAGGAAATCTTCACATAAAGTCATGGCTATCTAATAACTAGACATTAATAACTCTATAACTTAAATAATGCAAAATCATGGGATCTTAATCGAGCTAATGACTCCTTTAAACATACTCCCCATGAATTAAAAACCCAATAACACCATGAATGTTTTGATCCTAGCGATCTCCTTAATCGAGAGTATTATCCAAAGTTAAAAAGTATAATAAGCTAAGAGTATTTTTGCCTATTGAAAATCTTAAAGAGATTATTTACTATGTACATTCAATCTGCCAAACAAAACATTACTAGGCTTTCTTGGAAGTAAGACTAGCAGTTTATTTCTTTCTTCCAAAGAATCAAACTACTAAAAAAATTTATAATAATACATTCCAATCAATTAGATAGAGTCCAACCTATTTATTACCATAATTAAATAAATGCCCAACCAACTCAAACACCATCATTTCCTCTGATTTTTCTCATCCAAAGTCCCCATGAAATTGCCTATAATGGCTGGATGTGCATATGAGGAATTTTTAAGTTAAATAACACTACACATCACTAAATATTTCTAGCTTTTGCCCCTCTAAGGGTATATGTGGTTTGAAGAAATTGGGAGAATTGTAATTACTTCACAATATGAAATTTATATTTGTTTGCAACTAATTTATAGGTAATTGAATTAAGGGGTAGAATCATGTCGAAGTAAGGGTGGCAAATGCTTATCCTACATAATAATAATAATAATAATAATATGTTATTTCTTTAAACTTTGCTTAATGTTAATTTACAATTTTACCCGATACCTAAAAAAAATTGCCTAGCTTAATATCTTTCTTTCAATGAATAATTAATTTATTAAGATAGTTTTTTTTGTCTAGCTTAATTTCTTTCTCTCAATGGACTAATTAATTTATTAAGATAAAGGTTCATAACTTTTACATTATTATCTACTTATTTTTTTGTTTATAAATTTGGTGATATTATTTTACTAGGTGTTTATATTTGAAGATTCTAATTTTATGTATTTTGTTTAATTATTATTATTATCATTTAATTATTTTAGTATTTAATATGAAACTATCATGAAATATTCTCAACTTCATTAATGGCTGCGTCTTTTTTCTCGCTTGCTCTAGGGTGTGCTAGGGCTTCGCCCTAGCCGCCCCTTCCGGCATCTCATCCCTTGCGGTGATAGCTGCTTCCTTTCCTACTGCAGGGAAGTTCTCCTTCTTAGATCTGGTTTTTATGGCTCCTTCTCGTTTTCGTGACCCTGGATTTTTGGATGCTTCATCTTCTCTTTCGTTTAAATATGCACTTTCTGGTTCTTACCCTCTTTATGGTGGTTTTCCCTAGCTCAAGGTTTCTTCTCATTAGGGGTTGCCGGTGCTGTTGATTTCCGATGTGAAAATCGCGGCGTTGGCGGCACCGTTTGAGCTTGCTTTGGTTGGTAAATTTCCTGGTCGGAGACCATCGCTTGAAGCAATTAGAAGTTTTTTCTTCAAGCTTAAACTTAATGGAGAGATTTCGGTGACTGTTTTGAATCAGCGTAATGTCTTGATAAAACTTTTTAACGATTTGGATTACTGTCTGGTCTTTGCTCATAGATCTTATTTTGTTAGTAATTGCTTTGTGAAATTGATTAAGTGGTCTCCTACGTTGGATGTGGACGTTGAATCCCCTATTATCCCCATATGGATTTCATTCCCTAACTTACGACCTCATTTGTTCGCTCCGCGTATTCTTTGGTTCACGTCCATCTGTTGCTCATGTTTTAATTGAGCTGGATGTGTCCAAGCAGTTTCCGAACAAGTTTTGGATCTGTTCGGATAGTGTGGGGTATGTTCAATCTGTCATTTTTGAAGACTTTCCTGAGTATTGTGCGCATTGTTTAGTTTTGGGCCATTCTAAAATGAGTTGTAAAATTCTTAATCCTAGCCCTGTCACCTCTGCTTTGCCTCCTCCTTCTCAGTCGTTGGGGGTTGATTTAGCTGTTGTGCACTCATCTGATCTTGGTTTTATCTCTAATGCTAAGGAGGGAGGTTTAGGTGTTGACTCTGTTGGCTCGGGTAGTGTCTCTCCTAACCCTCTGGTTGTCCTGGATTTGAATGATGTTGAGCCTGTTGGGCCTGCTAATGTTAATGTTCTTGAGCCTTTGGGTCAGGTTTTAAATCCGCTTGCAGTGCCTCTTGATAATGTTGTAGTTAATCCTGCTGTGGTTGGCCCTACTATCGTTGGTGCACCTGTTGCTGTGGTTGTTAATACGAATATGGGGTTTGTGGGTGGCCTGGGTGATGTTGAGCTGGATGTTCGTGGAATTTCTAGTAATGGTGTCTTGCTCGGTTGTGGTCTTAATTCTTTGCCGGAGGTTGGTGCCTCGTTGGTTAATTTGGAAGTGGCTGATGTTCTTAATACTTGTGTTGATGTGCCAGTGAACTTAATTGAACCTCAAGCCCTGGTTATTCATGTGGGGAACAACTCCGGTATGGATGTGAGGAAGCATTTAGATTGGCTTCATGTTTCGTCTGATTCAGAGTCCGTTTCCTCTTTTGAGTCAAGTGGGGCGGACGATCCTGGCAATCCTTTTGCTTTGTTGTGTGATACACCGGTTGTTTCTCGTGCCTATGTGGTAAGGCCCGTGGTAGGGGCAGACGTCGTCGGTAATGTGTGGCTTTTGTGGTGATTTCTTCTGGTTACAATTTTTTGGATTGCATTTTTCTGGGGTTGTGCTTTTGCTGGTCTGGTTTTTTCGGTGGTGAGGGTGGTTATCTTTGCATTTGTTCGAGCTCTCCATTTGTTCTTCGTTTGGCCGGGCAATGATGTGGTTAGGGCTCGCTTGCCCTCTGGCTGGCCCGTGGCAACCTTTGTTGTTGGCGTGCTGGTGCGTTTCTTCATCAAATTGGATGGTCCGGGCTTGGCTTAAGGGTAGCTAGTAGTCACGACCTTTAACTGAGCCCTCTTATTCTGTAATTTTGTTCACTCGCTCGTCGTGTTGTGTCTTTCAATGTTGTACTTTGTATTGTTTTTTTTTTTTTGTCTGGAATAAAATTTCTGGTTAAAAAAAATTATTTTAGTATTTTTAAATTTTATCTACTCTATAAATAGGTGCTAATTACGCCTTTGATTGAACAATAACAACATGCCTTTATCCCACTATGTGAGGTGAGCTACGTGAATCCATTTTCTCCACTATGTCTTATTAAGAGGCAAATTCTCACTTAAATCTAATAGAAAAATATCATTAATAATACTTTCTAATGAAGTCTTTTTAATTCTACATCTACCTTCTTAATATAAGTTAGATCTAATATATCTACTTTTCTAACTAAGTCATTAGAGGACTGACATTTTATCTCATCTTATTTTATTGAATTTATTAAAAAATATGAATAATTATTTTTTTTCATTAATAAGTTTCTATCCAATTTTAGTAAAAAAAAAAAAAATATTGAGCTTGTTATTGTGATAAACAAAAAAAAAAAAAAATTAAATTTCCATCAATAAAAAATTACCTGAATTTCTCCTCAATGAAACAAGTGGATTTATCATTCTAATTTCCATTTTGAAAAAAAAAAAAGAGAGTATCATTCAATAATCAATTAAAATAAAATAAATATATAAAAATAAGCTTAAAAAATAGAAATATCAACTTTATCATACAAAATTCAAGAGTCAAAAAACATTTTATTTTCATTTCATGTTCATTTCTTATCCTACAGTACCATCAAGCCTTACTGAGCCAAAATATCTCTTTCTTTGTAACTATCATACTAAGCAATCCAAAAGGAGCACAAATCCAGAATCAAGCATAAGCTTTTCACAAAGCAAAGCAAGCATTTAGTACAAATGGATGGCTTAAAAAGAAATGCTTTGTAAATGCCCAATCGAATTAGAACTATGACTTTATTGCATGGCTTATAAATAACCCGGCAAAAGAGATTTGGCTATCACCTCATCTGTCAGTTTCAGAATTATCATATTAGATTTGGAATGCTGGAAATCAGACCAAAGACTTTTATTTTCATATTAAAAGAGAGGGAATACATATATATAATATTTTAAAGTTGACTATTTATTAAAAGAAAACCTATATATATATATATGTCAGTATAGATAGATCGTAGATACAGAGCATGTTCATGAGTGAGGAACTCGGTTATGAGGTGCACTCATCCCAAATGAGCCTTACGCTGAGTACTTATTATAGCAAGATCAAAGATATGCAGATATACCCCCCCCCCAAAGTTAATGTTATAAGAGCTTGTCTCTGAGAAAGAAGCTCGATCAAGAATGCATGTATTTCGAGCAAATTTGACCAAAAAATTTAACTCCGCAAGTCTTCAATTAGAGGTGTCAATTTCGGGTTACGGGTCGGGTTCGAGTCGAACCCGAAATTGACCCAGTACTATTCGGGTTCGGGTCGACCCGACCCATTTTTGCAAACGGGTCATTTTCCTGGACCCGAACCCGACCCGCGGACACGAAATAGGGCCGTCGGCGGAGGCGGCGGAAGCCGGAGAAAGCAGCTGGCAAGTGACGCGGGATGCCCAAAGAACACGACGGCTGGCGATGCTGGCCTCGAGACGCGGCGGCGCGGCGCGAAACTGGCGGGAAAGGCCAGAAAGCGGAACAGCCCGGTAAGGCGGGCCGGCGGCGATGTGCGATGGCCTTGGGACGCGAAGGAAGCGAAGCGACGTGACCTGGTAGGCGGCCTCGGGATGCGAAGAAGCGAAGGACGTGAAGCGAGGTGATGCGACGCGGCCGGGTAGGCGGGCTCGGGGCAATCGGGCAGGCGGGGTAGGGTTAATCTGGGCAGACCGATTTGTGTGCATTCCAGGTCATTCCGTGCCATTTCGGGTCGTTCCTGGGTTAACCCGAACCCGACCCAGTTTTGTAAACGGGTCGGTTTTCAGAACCCGAACCCGACCCGCTTTGGGTTCAGGTCAACCCAAACTGGAAATTTTCGGGTCGGATCCAATATTGACAGGTCTATCTTCAATAGAAAGAAGTACTTGACTTGTGAGGACATGACTCTTTCAGTAGGTCTCCTTAGTTAGGTCATCTACCTTCCACAAATATTCCTATCCATGTTATAAGAGACATGCACCTACAAAGCCCATAGTCATGGCAGCAACTCACATGGAGCACTCACCTAGAAGACTCGTGGTTTGCTCTAAGGGACTCACCACTTATCCAAGGCATTCTCCTTCTCCAATTTGCTTAAGATAGTCATACTGGAGGACACATTTGAGAACTTGACTAGAGCACTTGCCTCGAAGGATTCTCCACTTGCATAGGGTACTTGCTAAAGACATAAAGAGCCATGTAAAAGATAAATGATCAAATATGTACATTTGGGCTTATTAGATGTGTCTATACCAATATGTACTTGTCAGATCATGTATTTTTAATCTATATAATAATCCGATTAGACCTTATTATTATATATATTTCTTAATTGTTTTAGATCAATACAACTCAACCCAATTATGACCGGTATATCCCCAAAATAATACGATTAGCATTACCCCAACCTATTTAACTTGAACTAAAATGATAATCGGGTCCATTTCAGATTTTCGGTTAACCCAAACCTGGTCCTAAAATTAATTAGGTCAAGATTTAAAATTCAAATATGGCCCAAATAATAATTAGGTGAACCTATATTTTTTGAGTCAGATTCAAATTTGATTTAAGAGGCCACATTATTTGTGAGACTAGTTTGGTCATTTTGTGGCTAAAATACAAAAGAAAATTCAATCTTTGGCCTAGTTTTAATAATTTAAATTGAATTTATGTATATTAGACATAGTTTTTATAATGTCATTTAAAGTAATTAAAAAATTAATTATATATACTCTCATATATATTCACATGTGCCTAACAAGCAGTCAATGGGTCATGAGAACTCGCCTAAATGATCATTAGGAGCCACTCACCTAGGCCTACTAAAGGAGGTTGTCCCTCATAGGATGCAATCGAGGTTCCTCGTCAGGCAAGCAACTCAACACCCACCAATTGAGAAGATAGCCGACCTAATCACATGTTCACCTCCAAAGCAGGTATCCTCACTCATGCTTATCAAGTTCAACTACGAGAAAGTACTTACTCGCAGGGCTCTCAACTCGTCTTGTCATGACCATCCAAAATAGAGCTCTTATGTCCTACGACAATGTACAAGTCACCCACCTATCCCTTCTACTCACCTGTCCCTTCTAAGGCGACGTCAAAACTTCAACATAAGTCGTCAATAACCTCAACAAGCTCGCTAGTCCTAAGCCCCCTAATCTTAGCACTAGCTGATGGATTTACCCAAGCATACTCTCTCAAACTTACTCTGCACTACTGAACTCTCCTCAAAGACAGATCATCAAAGGCCATTGTAAAATAGCCTATACTAAAAATTCATTTAAGTCAAATTTCGATTAATAAAAGGTGAAAAGGAGCATTTTAGGATATTAAGCAACGTTCTGAAAATCGGATCGGACAACGAATCAGAAGAAGAAAAGGTTCACGGTTCGACCTGTTCGACCGGTCGAATCGGGGTCCAATTAGATGATGTAATAAATAATAATATTATTATAAAACATTAATAAAATTAACCAAAGATTGAAATATAATAATCATATAATTTAATATAAATTATATTGCATATTTAAATTTAATTTATAAATATAAATTATTTAAAAAATCACAATATAAAATTAAAAATATATTTAAATATTTTAATATAAAAGTATTTCATTTAATAACATTAAAGTTTTTTAGAGATGAAAAATTGAAAATTTGTAAATGTTTTAACATATAAGAGTACTTCATTTGATAAAAATAAAATATTATTAACTAGAAAAATAAAATAAAAATTTCCAAAAAAAAAACTAAGAAAATAAATATTATTCAAATTATAAAAACTAATTTTTATATTAGAATTTATATCATATAATTTTTACTCAAGCAATTTAACGAGCAAAAAAGAATCTACATATATAAACTTTATAATATATCTAATAAATATATATATAAATAAATAGATAAAAATTAAATATTATCAACTTAAAAATAAATATTATCAACTAAAAAAATAAATATTATTTACATTATCAAAATTAATTAAAAAAATCTTTAAAAAAAATTATGTTGTATAGTGTATATATGAAAGTATGAAACTACATGTGGTTTTTTGCTTTGTAAGATTTAGTCCTACATCTCTTGGATGTTTTACTTTGTGTAGTTTTTATAGCTTTTTTGCTTTCACTCTTGATAAGAGCTCATATGATGTAATAAAGATATATGCGATTGTTGAAAATAACATTAATTTATGTGTTTAAAACAAATTTATGATTTTTTTATTTATATTAATTGTGATTATGTTTAATATTTATTTAATATTAAATAATTTATTTTAAAAATTTTGAACCGACTGGTTTTAAAAAATCGGGACCGGTTCATGCCAAAATAGGCCGGTTTGAACCAAAGGCGGCTTCCGACTGGTCCGGTCCGATTTTTAAAGCCATGATATTAAGACTAAATGAGATTTTGGGCCCCTAAGCATTTATTTATAGATCGTTTTCTAGTAAATTGTTTTATCTTCATTCTCAAATAGGTTTCAGGTCACGCCACACAAAGTTTTTCTACTAACAATATTGAGTATCATCCATTGATAAATTTGAATCCAACAAATTAAAATTATTTCAAATTAAAAAATTTAGCCAACTTCATATAAATTTCATTAAAACTGACTTGAAATGAAATCTAATAAGTGCAAATGCTCTCAACTTATCAAAAATTCTCTAAATAAAAAAAAAAAGAAAATTTCTTCAGCATCTTTTTAGTTATAAGGTGAGCACTACAACCTAATCTATTTAGACTCGCAAATTTGTTTCCAATCAATGTGTTGTGAATTTTTGCACATTCCTCAAAGTATTTACATAACTTTTGGTTGCTACTAAGTTTTTAATTTAAATACTTCCTCTTCTATTTTTGTTAAGGCTGTCAATTTCGGGTCACGGGTCGGGTTCTGGTCGAACCCGAAACTGACCCAGCACTATTCGGGTCAACCCGAACCCGACCCGTTAATAAAAAAGGGTCGGTTTTAATTTTCGGACCCGAACCCGACCCTCTTCTGGTCCGGGTCAACCCAACCTGACCCAAATGACCCGGATCAGACAAAAAACTACTAGTTTTTGGGTCCAAATTCGGGTCAAACTTTGCTTTTCGGGTTAAAATCAGGTCAATCTCGGATTCTCGAGTCAGAAACGGGTTTTCGGGTCAAAACAGGTCATTTTCAGGTCAATTTCGGGTCAACGTGTCAACCCGAACCTGACCCAATTTTTGAAACAGGTCGAATTGTTGAACCCGAACCCGACCCATTTCGGGTTCAGGTCAACCCAGACCCGAAATTTTCGGGTCTGGTTCGGGTCAGATTTTCGGGTTGTTTGGGACAGTTTTTGGCTACTACTTTTTTATTATTTTAAAAAAAATATATACAAAAAATATTAAAAAAATAGTAAAAAAGCTATTCCAAACGAAACCGTTATTTCTAACTCTCCCTCGACTCATAATCACCTTTGCATGATATGTTAATTGCTCTGTTAAATCTCCAAGGTTCTAGAGTATCTATTGGATTATGACTCTTCCATTGATCAATTTGTTCGTTCGAAAATAAAAATGCCAAAACTTATTCTATTTAATCTTTTTCTTTTGAAAAATTATGCTTTTTATTAAGAGATTTGTTGAAAGAGATATCAACAATTGATTTGAGTGACATTGATTTTGATCTTAAAATAAGGAAAATAAAAAGAAAATTGAAAGAATATTAACCGATTATATTAAGATTTTTTTTATTCGTTTATGGATTTTTAAAGCCTATTTAAATATTGATTGGAAAAGTATCTCCACTTAAGATTAAGGTTCCTTTTGGGACGGGATTTTATTGCTTTTTTTTAAATAGAGTTTTAGTAAACAAAATTTAATTTTTAGGGTATAAAAATCCTATTTTGAAAAGCAATAAAAAAGTCGTCCCTAAGGCTTCGTTTGAGACAACTTGTTTACTGCTTTCTAAAGTGATTTTTTAGTACAAATATTTTATGTTTAAAAAATTTTTGTACAAAAAAATAAAAAATGACTTTAAAAAGTGATAAGTTTTTTTTTTTTTTTTTTTTGTATTTTTTTTTTATTGGGGAATGGTATTGTGTAAACCTTTGATATTAGAATTGATTAAAAAAATAAAACATGAGGTATTAAATATAAATTTATTAGTAAATCACATTACATTTTAGGAAAATTTACATACATACCATTTTATAACATCCTATTTACATATCTAACACTTAAAACTTTAATATTACATGCACACCACCCTATATTATTTTAATATCAGATATACCACTTATATTTCTTTCCTACCACTTATATATTCCATTTCTACCACTCATATTTGGTATTAAAATGAACTATGGGTGGTATTTATGTAATATTAAAGTTTTAAGTGTTAAATATGTAAATAGAATAGTATTAAGTGGTATGTATGTAAAACTCCCTATATTTTATTGTGAGAACGGAGTGAAATGAAAGCAAAAATATTGTAAGAGAAATAATGAATTTTTGATTAAGAACCCTGAGATGTTCACAAAATAAGTTTGAGTACAAAAAAATTTCTTTAACTTAAGCTCACTACGTGGCCCTCTATTTAAAAGTATAGGTTTAGAGCTTGAGCGGTACATAATTGACTATATATATATATATATATATATATATATATATATATATATATATATATATATATATATATATATATATATATATATATATATATATATGTTATATAAAAAATAAGAAATAAATGTAAGGTATTGTAGCTTATTTTTTTTCTTTGCAAAATATGATTTTCGGGCCTTTAGAATATCCAAAAAGAGTGTTGGATATTGGTCCAAAATTTAGGTAATTTCTTGAATGACTTTTATTGTCATTGGTGTTGCTATTTTGTGTAGCTTATTTTGTGCTTATAAATATGTTATAGGTTGTAATAAGTTGTCATGGTAAAGCAATAAAGAGTTTGTTTGCTGCTCTCCATCTCGGCATCTCTCCTTCCCTCTCTCTCTCCCTCCTCTCCCAAAAAGCTTATGGAGGAAGTGCTTCCTCCTCATCCAAGATCCTAACAACAAGAATACTTAGTAGGTTTTTGACCCATGTCAATATATAGAACTTAACTCATAATGATAAAAAAATGTTACACATGTTTTAATCAATTGAAATTGAATAGAAAAAAAAAAAAAAATCTTATTTTTAGCTCAATCATTTGGCATGATCATATAATTGGACTAATGTACGTAGAAGAAGCTATGAAATCTAAGCTAACCCAAGCCTCCATTTGTATGATGCATTTTGAAGTTTGAGATGGATTGAGATACTAAGGCTTCCTTTGTGACAATTTTTTTATTGCTTCTTAAGAGAAAATTTTAGTATAAAAATTATTTTTTTTATACTAGAAAATTGCTTTAAAAAGTAATAAGAAAGTTGTCCCAAACGAAGCCTAAATCTTATCAACTTCAGATTTTTTTGTTATGTTTTAAATATTTTGCATAACTTTTTTCATGTACACTTGAATGCCTAATTATATATTTTTTGTTGGATAATTTTGTATTTTGAGACTTGTATTGTAATATAAGTGATTAATAATATATATGTTGTGATAATAGTTTGACTCATTTTAACTTTATTTGATCAACCTGCATAATTATATGGTTGTCACAATAATTTCAAGATTTTTTTGGAAGTAAAGCTATACAATATCTATCACTAGGGGTGTAAGAAGTTGAGTCCATGAAACTAGCTCGAATTCACGTCGAGCATGAGCATTCCTACTCAGACTAGAGAGCTCAACTTGAGATGAAGTCAACATCGCTGGAATTCTATTTTGCCAAATGAAGGTTTCGTTTGGAACGGATTTTTTACTGCTTCTTAAAACAGCATTTTAGTACAAAATTAAAATTTTTATACTAGAAAACTGTTTTAAAAAGCAACAAAAAAAAGCTGTCACAAACGAAACCGAATTCGTGATGGTACCTTTGCTTTGCCTGTGTAAGTCAGAGCAAGAGATCATCAATAAAATAAAAACCTGCTTTGCTGAAGGGAAGTTGAAGTTGGAAATTGTTGATGACTTGAAATTCTACATCTAATTAAAGAGCATATATATACTTTGACATAGTTCATTGAAAGGATCTCAAGAGTCAAAGAGCATATGCTTTGCTTTCTTTACATAACATATAATGTAAACGTTTTTAATTCAACCAAAAGACTAAAAAAGCCTTTATTCGATTTTAACGCAATCGGGCGTCGACCAACACTCCACATGCTTCCAAATTCCTACGGCTGCGAATATTACGTATATTCTTTTAGAGGCTTCATTTTCCAGAAGCTTCCTTCCGTTCAATAAAGCAATAGAATAAGTTTTTCAATTAGACATATCATCGATTAAAAAAATCTTTATTTTGTATTTAAGAAAATGATTTATAGTTGCAGCCGTCATTTTTCTTATGCAATTTGTTATAATATTAAACCTTTTTTCTGGTTATGCCTTGTAAATAAATACAACTAGGTTTAGTGTATCTTTGTTGTTTCGCAAGTACAACTTACTCCATATGTATCTATTTATACTAGGTTGTATCTTAGGCTCTGTAATATTGAAATTAGTTTGTATTTTTCGTCTCTGTTCTTGGGTCTCCGAAGATCCCATTCGCTCGAGCTATCATGGTATCAGAGCACAAATAAGTCCTCTTTGCCTTCCTCATCTTCTTTCTCCATCCCTACATTCTTTTTCGATTCCTGTTCTTTCTTCAGTCTTTCGTTCAAAATATCATGGCCGGTTCCTCCACCACATCTCCAGTGACGAATAGCTCCGCCAATCCCTTCTCCCATAGACTTACCGCCCCAACTCAAGCTCGTTCTTAGAAACATCAAGAACTTGGTTTCCATTCCTCTAACAGTCGATAACTACCCATTGTGGAAATAACAAGTTGAGAAAATCTTTGTTGTCAATGGCTTCAAAGGATTTCTTGATGGGTCACACAAACAGCCCAACGATGATGACCCGTCTCTTGAATCCTGGAATCATCTCGATCAAAACCTCTCAGGTGCCTTGTTATCCATTATCACACCTTCAATTCTACCTTATGTTTTATCCCTAAACCACTGCACCGACATTTGGGCTACTCTTTCCCATCGGTTGCAAGCTTCGACTCGATCATGTATAATCCAATTAAAGAACGAACACCGTCATCTCTCCAAAGGCGAGCAATCCATATCACAATACCTACTCACTGTCAAATCCAAAATCGATGTGATTTCTGCACCTGGAAGCACCATAGATCCGGAGGATGTAATTGTTTACACACTTAACGGCTTACAAGCATCATATCAAGCTTTCAAAACTACAATTCGTACCAATATGCAACCCATAAATCTTGATGATCTTTACACATTTCTTTGTAGCGAAGAAGTTAATCTCGCCCTAGAAACCTCCAAAGAACTTCAATCCTTTCATCTCACCGATAACTCGGTGTCCCTCCCTGCTACCCGTGGTCGGGGATGCAAGCAAAACAATGCCAATCACGCTCGACCCGTTGCTCGCAACAATCAGCCAACCGCTGTTCCTGACCGAATTGAAAAACAGCAATACAAAAATATCGTTTGCCAAATCTGCACAAAGAGAGCCCACTCTGCTGTGAAATGTTGGTATCGTCAAGACCCAGCATACCATGAATCATCTCCATCACAAGCCTTCTTCAGCCCAACCGATCAAAATCATCAAGTTGATTGGTTCTTAAATAGCGGAGCCTCTATGCATCTTACCTCTGATCCCTCCCAATTCTCCTCCGTCGAACCTTACAAAGGTAGTTAACAAGTCACATTAGGCAACTGTCATCGCATATCCATACACCACACGAGCAAAGGGATCTTACCAAAACTCTCAGGTAGTCTTCAACTTATTAATCTCCTTAACATTCCAAATTTATCTTTTAACCTATTATCGGTTCACCAACTAACTCGTGACAACTCTTGCATTGTTTCTTTTACCTCACGTGGCTACCAAATCCAGGACTTGAAGACCAAGCAGATTTGTGGGCTCCGAAAATTCGGCCCCGGCCTCCGCCCGACTTATTGCTTTTATTCGGCGAGGGAGTTTTAACGAATTTAGATTCTGGGATAAATTTTGGAAGGCATATGTGTTTGTAGATAAGACACTACCCAGATATTTTGCCCTCATTTTTTGAGGACTTTTTAATATGAGTTTTGGTTTCCTATAGGCGTAAGCCCCTATAGTTAATTACCCCTCCCGATCACGAGAGAGAACTTTTGATTAAGGTAGTCGTCAATCAGATGCGTAAAGAATATGTAGTATCTGGCTATAGTAGTAGCATGGGTTGAATATTGGAGATTGGATATTTGAAGTTTGTAGGGTTGAAAGATTTGATATTTAAAATAGAAAATTTCACCACCTTGCACTTAAAGCAGATGGTGGGGGAATGGATGATGGACCCGATAAAGATCTCATGGTTCCGTCATCCCGGGCCATCATGATCTATGGTCTACTTAGTCAGAGGAGGTAGTCGACCCAACCTGACAGAAGGATCCTTGTCGAAAGCCATGGGTTGCTTCGTCCAAGGGGACCTTGTAGACCTGGGGTGGGTATTTGTCTAAGGGGACAAATTTGAATCCACCTTAGTTAACAGAGGGCTTTGTGCCTTATCAATCGTATCATATTGATTCATATATCAAGGATTTGATGCCACTAAGGAGCGTATTGGCTTTGGACATAATCGATATCTCGTGGCGCCATTTGGCGGCAAAACCACTCAGTTAAGAGGGCCCCAAGTCATAACCGTTTATCCTGCGGTGCCATTTGACGGTGAAACTGCCGGTCAGATGACACATACCATCCTTACTGGCAAGAGATTATTTGAGAATATATTATAATGATATTTTTTACTAGGCATTTAGCTCTATGTGAGCTAAAATAATTTTTAATTTATCCACCTCATCAAACTATTGTGGAGGATGGATGGATTTTGCTTTAAGTGACTTGATGGATTGATTTCAGTTTAAAATATTTTGAATTGGGGTTTTCTCGAATTTGGATTTTGGTAGGTATTTGAGGTGGAATATTAAAAGTGTTTGAATCACCCCTCTGATTGAGATCTGCATTCAACAAGGTCATCATCAGGGTGTTTGGGGTCATTTTTATTTATGGATTGAACCTTGTCGACTCTACCCATTTGTCGACAGAGGATCGAGTTTCGTAGGCTTCATGCCTTTATTAGCGAATTTTCATTATTATAGGCCTTGAAGACCTAATATGAATGTATTAAGACATATACCAGTCGCCACCATCATATATTTATTTGATGGTTTAAAACATGTCGACTCCTATTGATCCGCATAAAAGGATCGGGTTCAAACTGTAATTCACTTATTAACCCACATAAAATTTCTAGACGTCACATGTGTGCCAATAACACGCTTGCTGGGGCCCATGCGAGTGTTTGAGGGCTTTTTATAATTATTTGTTGAACCTTGTCGACTCTTATTCACCTGCTTAGGAGGATCGGGTTCAAATTTATTGACCCGCACAACATTCTTAGACATCACGTATGTACCAATAACACGCTCATTGGGGCCCATGAGGGTCGTGATTGTATTTACCCCTTGTGTACCTATGCGTATATAAACTACGGTGCATGTACGGGATATTTTTGGAATATTTGATGCAACTCAATTGTGAGGGTGACCACCATTTAAATGTAGCATTATACTTAGAAGTTCATACACGCTTTATGTTTGCTTGTATATGAGTTGTAGATCCGATGGTGTGGCGTAATAGCTTCTGAATTAAGTTGTTTACTGCATTGTACAGATAGACTCTTTGTTTTGATTAAAAAAAATATAGTTATATTTTGAAAATGTATTAATTTTCTTTGGGAATATTTTTAATTTTGAATTTTAAAATTGAACGCGTCATTATGAACAGTAAATCACCTCAGGAGATGATCATATCAATCCCTAATGGGTTCAAATTTCAGAATCTCAAATTTATCCGAGATTATCGTAGTCAAACTCAATGGGAGAATCACATTTGACCCCGGAGGATCAAAATGGAATTTAATCAATTATTTGACTACGCTAATTTGGATAAAAAGATCATTAATTTCATAATCAAAATCACGATAGTAATTGATATATCAATCCGAGGAAAGAAATTATCAATCACTATTGATCGTTTGAAAATGATGAAAATGATCGTTGAATTTAAATTTCCCAAAGAGAATTAATTAGAGTTTTTGAAAAATTGGTTTTGAAAATCAATTCTGGGTTTCAAAATCTCCTACGAGTGCAAGCCCTCGTAGTTAATTACATCGTAGGAAATCGAAATTTCCTACGAAAACTCTCGATTAAAATAGCGGTAGACATTTTATTTAAGATTTTCAAAGATCGATATCAAAGGAGCAAAAGGGTAGGAATTTTCAAATGGGATTGGTTCAATGTTGAGCACTTATTTCTGGAGTCAAAGGAAGAAGTGTAGGAGGTGTTTTGAGATTCTGAATTACTTCAGAAACACCTCAATCTATCCTAAGTGTTAGGCTTGTATTTGATTGAAAGAAATTTTTAGTTTAAGTGGTTCATTTTATTAGAAATTTGGGATTCAATTCCCGGAAGTTGAGGTCTTATGGCCCGAGCCGGCCTCAGAACCTAAGTCTAAATTGGGCACTAAAAGGTGACCCGAACCTAGCTAATGCAGTGCAAATCTGGTCTTACCCCGGCCTGGATTGGGGAGCCAGCTAAACCACCTAAACGATTTTAAAATATGAGTCCGGTCTTTTAATGTTGAGTGGTAGGGATGTTATTTAAGAAAAGTTTTTGAGAACGGGGCCGACATCTAGAGCAGATCCTAATTGGCCCCTTTGACTTATGCTGGGTGCAAAATGCTAAGGACTAATGCAATTAAAATTTTGACTCTTTTAAATCTGTTTCTAATGCAATGCATGCTAGTTAATAACTCTAAATCAAATATGCTTGAAAGTTAAAAACAGGCTTAGAAAATAATTTTTTAGAAGACTGGACTTCCCCAGGTCCGGCACCTCGTCCTCATAGGTCAGACTATCCGGACTCTACCCGCAGGCGGGGAAGGGTCTAAAACAAGAAGAGAAGGAATGCATAAATATGCATGCGACCCCGGGGTCGATCCCCGGCTAATTTCCTAAATTCGTTATCTTTCTATGTTGTTCAGACTCGCTAAAATCTTAAACTTTAAAGTTAGGAGTATAAAAGATTTTCACATCCTCACGAGTCTCACGAGTCCAGGTAAAAACAAAAGCGGCACACAAACGCCAAAAAACTACGAAAAGCAGGTAATTCTATACGCAATCACATCAAACTTCAATCAAATTAATTAAATTAATATTCAAATTGAAAGTCCATAGGCAAAGTTGCCTTGCTTATTACAAATCAGGGTCTGCAGAAAATAAAGTGGCCGGGCACCACTGCCAACAACCCGGATTTCTAATCCTATGACTCAAGTGACTTTGAGATTTGGGATTCTTCTCGTCGTCCATTTCTTTGTCTTCTCACGAACATCTTGATTCGTCGGTTCTGGATATCCAAATGAAAAGAAACTCCCCCTTTGAACGGGGTGTTATATTTTCTCTTTGGATATTTGAAGAACATCCAAACTTGATCTTCCAAATGGACGAAAACTCTCCCCTTTAGGGATGTCTTCTCCTCTTTGGAATTCAAGTTGGATCTAAACATCCCAACTCAAATCACTTTAAATACAACTCAAATTATATCAAATTACATTAATCAAAATTGAAAAGTCTAGACTCGATCCTGCAGGGTTATCCTAATAATAAGTAGTTATACAAATAATCCCAAGCAGTTAATATTTAATCTCAAGCAGATATAATCAATCCCAAGCAGTTAATATTTGAAATTTAAAATGCTCAATTACTCACAACACAGAGTGCAGTAAATAAATAAACAGACATTCAATCAATTCTAAGCTAACAACCAGCATGCAGTGAAAGCTCAAAAACCCGGCACACGACAGAAAATTAAACACCGGCCTATCCTAAAACTAGAGTTGGTTGTCCTATCAAACCATCTAAAGTGTGTGATATAGGCCGTGTGGTTTTGATATGTCCTAAGGAGGGCAAATTGTTAAAGTTGTTCGAAGTTCTAGTTGGTTGAAAGGATCAGGGAAAGATTTAAATTTGAGTTCAAACATTAATGATTTAAGATTGATTTTAACAGTTGTTTGATTGCTAATTTTAAGATTGAATAAACATTTTTAGAGTTTTAGAGTGATTTTTGAGTTTTGGGAATTTTCTGGATTATTCTAATCACTTAATCAAGGGGTCAAAAATTGATTTTTCAATAATGAGTGTTTTATAGAAAGTTAATATTTTATTAAAATACTAGAACTTAATACGATCAATTAGAAGGTAAGTACGCTGAAATCGGATTTTTCTACAATTAGTTATGAAGGTTTGAATTTTTGAACTGATTTGACCTAGGTTTGACCGATTTGTTGACTTTTTGACTTTGACTGATTTTTGAAGGTTTGTAATTTTTGATAAATACTAGACTTGATTTTGAGTTGAATGCAAGTGAGTTTGGTCAATTTGGAGTTTTCTAGAGTTAGTTATAATTTTTCAAAGTTTGATGTATTTATTGAATTTTTAAAATTGTTTAATTAGAAGGGTTTTCTTGATTTTGCTCCAAATGAATTCCAAACTCCTTGAAATCAACTCCAAAGGTCAGAGATAACCTAAGAAGTGATTCTCAAGTGTTTGGGAATTTTTTGGAATTTTTAATTATTATTAATTATTTATTTTAATTAAATATTGGTTTTCAATTAAAATTAAATTAAGGTTTGATTTGATGTCTGATCAAGGGGATTATAATTTTCATTGATTAAGGACATGAATCTGGTCAGTTTGAGGGGTTTTTGGTATTTTTTAGATTTAAACTTGATTTATTAGAATTTCTAGAAATTTTAAAGCTCAATTAAAGGGTTAAGTTTGACTTATTTAATTATCTGACCTAATGAACTCCAAATTGGATGAAATTTAAATCTAAGGTGTCACATGTCACTAGGTTTACTATGTTCAAGTTTCATTCCTATTGAGTTTGTGTAGAATTTCCTAGGATTTTTCTAAGTTAAATAAACATTTTCTTAAATATTTTCCCTAGGTTTCTCTATTGTTCAAATGGGCTTGAAATTTGGTATGTCTAACCCTTATGCAAATGCATTCACACCACAGAAAAGTCACAGCAAAATAATAATAATTTAAGGAGTTATGAATTTTCCAAATTTAGAGTCCAAAATGCACCCTTTACTTTGAAAATTCACATCACAGAAATTCATTGGGTATCTGACCCTAGAAAAATCAGTGAACATGCCTAAGATACCCAATAATCTTCCACCAAAATTTGGGCCTCAATTGATCACTGGATTGTGAGAAATTTGCACAAAACTTAATTTCAAAAATTGTAAATATCTCACAATACAGAAACCAAATCAACTTTATTTTAATTTTATTAAATACTACATTCAATTACCTTTCCAACGAGCCCAAGAACGTTCAATTTGGTGAAAGATTCGATTTTCTATGAATTTTGCAAATTCTGTGAATTTTTCTGAATTATTTTTGACCATTTCTGGTCAAATAGACCGCCGGCGCCAATGATTGGCGCCGGATCGGCGACGCCCAATGGCAGCGCGCCATGTGGCGGGCTAGGGCCCGCCACTTTAACCACGTCGGATGGCCGATCCGGCCGTCCGATCAACCGCGGGATAAATGGACGGCTAGATGGCCGCCACGTGTCCAATCCGAACCACGGAAGAACCCGGGTTCGAATCCAGGGGACGCCAGCGTGCGGAGGAGGCCGCGTGGCCATTTCTGGACCGTCCGATCGCACTAAAGGCGCGATCGGACGGCTCTGGTTGAACCAGAATTGGTAATTTTCAAATGCCCATAACTTTCAAAATACTCAACGAAATTGCATGAAATTTGAACTGTAGCTAGATGGTAACATAATCTAACAATGCCTGAAGTTTGGAGGCTCCATGCATTGTAGATTTACTACAGTTTCAAATTGAAATGTAAACTTAAATTGGTCATAACTTACAATCCAACCGTCGGATTTTTGACTTCTTGGGCTTGTTGGAAAGCTGCTATGACCCTCTCCAACTTTGTAGAAGAGCTCAGGAGCTGGATATATCTGGATTGGAAGTTATTTGTGAATAACCTGATTCTCTCTCTAGATTCCTCTCTCTTCACCAAATAAGCTTTGGAGGCTAGATTTTCGTGGGGGAAGGCTTGGAAAAGTTAGGGAAAAGCTTGGAAAAGGTTCTTTGAAGGCTTTGATGGCTGGGATAGCTCTTGGATGAGGGAGGGATTTGAATGAGAGAGGCTTAAAGGGTTCTTTGCATGTCTTAAGATATTTTCCTATGCAAGCCATCTTAGTGCATTTGGATGGTTAGGATTGACTGTATGAGCTCTTTGATGGTTGCCAAGTGTCCATGGAGTTGATGGGATCAAGGGATCAAAGGACAAGAGGTGGCATGAGGTTTTAAATCTCCTTTTTGCCCCTTTGAACACATGGCTTGATCAAGAGCCATTGGATTAGATCTAAGGGTTACAAAATGCTCTAAGGAGCTTCTAGAAGAGGTCTTAACAGCTGGATTAATTAGGGCTTAAGTGAATTAGCTGAAGGAATTAATTGGGCAAGGTTTAAGGTTCATTTGACCATGCATTGACCATTTGACCAATCAATGGGTCAATGGGTGCTGATGTGGTCATGAAGAAATGTTGATTTGCTGGTTGATTGAGCCAAGTTCAATGGGCTTGAGGTAGTTTGAGTTTGCTTAAATATTTAAGTCTCCTAAAGCCCTTAAGAGGTTGTGTTGACTATGTTGACCAGTCAACCAGTCAATGAGGTGAATGATGTGGACTAGGAGAATGTCATGGGTGGTGGTGAGGGCCATTCCAAAGTTTATGTAGGTCATTTGGGTTAAGAGGGCTTAATGGGCCCTTAATGGGCCCTTAAGCTAAAATTGGTTGACTTGGTCAACCAACTAGGTCTAAGGTTTGGAAATGAGTTCAACAAATTTCAAATGATATTTAGAGTCTATTGGATATGGTCATAGGGTCTGGGGAGGTCATTTGGTTCAAAACACCTGTTTGGATCCTTAAAGGGCCCCTTTGGTCAAACCTGTTGACTTGGTCAACCGGGTTGACCCAAGGGTTGGGAATGGGTTCAACAGGTTTGAAATGACATTTGAAACTTGCTGGAGGTGGTTTCGTTCAATTCGGAGTTCATTTGGTTTGAAATCACCATTTGAGCCCCATAGGGGTATTTTGGTCATTTTGACCCCTGGTCAACTGGGGGTCAAAGTGGGTCAACCAAAATGCAGTTTACTGTTCAGTGAGTCATAATTAAGGGTTTGAAAGTAATTAGAGGTTTTGGAGAGGGCTCTAAGGTCAAAATCCACTGGGTGGCAGATCCAGTGGCATAGGCCGTAAATATTTGAAGGTTTTACAGCCTTTGGACTTTGATTAAGTTTCTGGGGTTAGAGACCTCGGAATGGGCTCAAATTTGGAGGGTTGCCTCCAGAGACATGTCCTATCAGTATGCAACTGACAGACTCTGAATCGGAGGTCATTTGATAGGGTTTTGAAATATTTGAAAAATCCCTGGAAAAGGCCTTTAGGACAAGGCTTCTGGACCTTGGATTTGAGTCTAGATTTTTGGATTTTGTCTGGATTTTGAATTTGATTAATTAAATTTGAGTTATCTAAATCATTTATGATCATTTGGAAGATCATAATTGATTGGATAAAGTTGAAGTTTGATCAAAAATAAGATCAAAGTTTGAACTGAAGATTAAGATCTTGAACTGGACTGGAGTCTGGGTTTTAATTGAAGATTAGATTGAATTGAGATCAGGTTTGAATTGGAGTCAGGATTGATTTGAGGTCTAGATTGATCTGGATGGGTCCTTAATGACCTCATACAAAAATGAGGTCAACAAATGGACCCCCAATATGTGTAATAGAATGAAATTCTATTGCACATATTGGCGTTGAC